>PVKM010024518.1:0-20473 GCA_004027735.1 Carollia perspicillata
CTGAGCAATACCATTGAGCACTCCTTTTTTTCTTCTTTGGAACTTTACATCAGAGCCATTTGAGCTGTTGTTTTGAACTAGGGCTCAAATTAAACTCTTTGCTAATCCAAGACTTTCACATAGAGGTCCTTTAATAATTGCTTGCTGAAGAAAGAGTGAATAAAGAACAAACAGCTTCTTACCAAACCTTAGGGACATGGGATGCTTCATTGCTGTCCTCCATCGGGTTACTGAAAACTCGGAGAGCATACATGGAATTGATATCTTCATATGGCCAGAAATTGTGGGACCAGATCATTGTCCCACAATGGAAAGTTTTCTTAAGAACAGGTTATCTATGAGATATTTAATATGCAATCAAACACCCCCACCCTCCAAAAAAAACCTCTCAAATGGTTTTTACCATTTTCGTTCACATCATTTATTTATTTATAAACACTATTAGATTCCTACTATTACAACTATATTCAAGACACATGGTAACTAGGTGTTAAGGATACAAAAGCAAGTAACACATGGAATCTCCCCTTTGAGTAGTCGCGCTTCAGCGCTCACATGTGTCCTCTCTCTCTTCCTTTCCTTTACCCGTCCTCTCCTTTACAGTGTCCTCTGAGGGGACACTGTTAGATGGGCCTTCTGCTAAAGCTCTAGGTAAATCGAGTGATGGAGAGGAAAAAAGAACATAAGACCTGCATTAGAGCCATGTCGTGGTCCCGACCCCACCTCTAAATTCTGAGGCTTTAATAGTCACTTCACTTCTCTGAGCTTCGGTACATAGATCTAAACAGTCACGGTGATCTCTGCTCTGCGTGTGCTCAAGCCACTTTGAGAGGCAAGTGCTGGAGATACTGCATTTCCAAGTCACTGGCTTTAGAGCCAAGAGAGTAGAATTTGGATCTCTGCTCTATTTACCATTAGCTGTGTGGCTATGTCCTCTCATGCTCAAAATGGGGTTATAGTTTCCATCTTATTTCTGTTAGGGTTGGCACTACTGTTAAATAGGTATATAGATCAGACATTTAGGACATTGTTAATTAATATAAATTTTATTGTTACTTTTTGATAAGTTTGGGGTTACTTTACCCTTCTTAACATTCTGTAGAACCCTAAGAAATGATTAGGCATCTAAATCTTACCATTTATGAGATGACTGGCCAAGCCCCCTGAGCCTGTACAACAGTGGCATTAGGATTTCCTCCCATAATCCCACACCTTTGCGACATCGATCAGCAAGGACCCTGGGTACGCAGCAATGGCCAGGGAGCTTGAGGCTATGTGAAGTGAGGGCGACTCTGGAGTAAATTGTCATGTTCAGAAAATAAAGAATGAGTCAGACCATGCCTAATTCACAGGAAAGAGATTAGTTGCAGCAGAAAGCATGTGGAGTTAATTTGGTTAGAAAGGAAATATTAACATCTTGAATTCCACACAAAGACTCCTACCCTTGGATGATTTACAGAGCCCCATTACAGCTCTGCATAAACGTAGTGGGTACATTATAAAAAAGCAAATCAAGGATGGCTATTGTTACAGGGAATGCTCGTGTTTTATGGATATTCAAAACCTTATTCCACATATGTGGCCTTTACGGATATGGGGCCTAGGGATTTGGGGGGAACTGAAATAAGAAGTGATATTTACATAATGTGCCTTCAAGTTCCATTTTGGCTAAACTTTAAAATCTGATTTTAAAATAATTTATACTGGGAAAAAATAAAATAACGTATACTTGGAATGAGTCAGAAGAGTATGCATCTCTAATATGGAAGTCAGCTGTAGTTAGAATAAATGAATCTTTCATGAATTTAGGGTTCCAGCTGACTGCTAATGTTTTGTCATTCAGAACTTGAAATTTGCTTTTTGTAAGAGTTCCTGAAATTAGTATACATTTTTATACTTATGGACATGCATATATTCATCACTTACACTTTGTGTTTTGATGCAGAAAGAACAGAATTTGTTTCTCTTCAATACTGTCTGTAGACTTGCTTTCTCCCTATCCCCGAGCCTCTGTTTTGCTCTGTTTTTTGCTGTGGGAATTTTCTTTCTTTCCAGCTTTCCCACCTTAGACAAAAGGTGTCCTTCCTCAGGGGCATCTCCAGCATATTTTGTTGTTTATTTGTTTTTAAGAGACTTCTGCAGCTGATTGTAAAAGTATCCTTAAGGACCCAATTCTGGAACAGATAAACGAATTAGAGCTTTAGAGGTAACCAAATCAGGACCATTATGTAGTAAGTTAGCTGATCCCCAAAACTAGTTCCCTAAAAAGAAAACTCTCTAATTTGTTTTGCATTTACATTTCTGCATGTGTGAAGACCCTGGCCTTCTCTTATGTGGCTTCAAGGTAATGAAACCATTTACTGGAATTAAAAAATATATTCTTCAGAAATATATTTTGGATTTGTAAAATGCTTCTTTGAAAACACTTGGAAATCTACTTTGTTATAATAAAAAATGATCATTTTAAAGCATTAATATTCTAGATTAATATCTTTCTTGTTTTTAAAGTTTGAAATCTAAATAACTTGTAAAAATAGCACTTAAACTGCATTATACAATGGTATATACGTGTGTATATCTTATATATGGCTATATATACACCTTTTATGTGCACATGTATAAATGATTTAGCAATTGTCACAATTCAAAATAAATAGTTTTAAATCTGTAATTATATCAATCACAATTGTATTTGCTTTGCTTAATGGCTACTTTTTATTAGTGTTTATAAACCAGGCAATACACTGTGTCCTGTGTCCTTTCCACATATTTACGCATTCTTTACAAGAATCCTAAATCCTGTGAATTATCATCCCTATTAAACCCAGGCTCAGGGACAAAGTAGCTCAAGGTCATACAGCTCTTGAAAGGCAGAGCAAGATTACATTACCTCCTTGATCATAATCACTACACCAGCTTCTTAAAAAACTACATTAACTCTCTTAAGTTAATCAGGGGGATACAATGGAAAACACTTTTAGGAACTCACATACAGTAACAATAGGCTTATGTAGTTTACCTCGGTAATATGTAATGGATAATAAAATATATCTATTGCTCAATTTAAACAAATGACAGACGAATATTATTTTGTGAAACAAAAACCTTGGACTGGGATTCATAATTTTACAGATGGATCATTGTTGGTGTCTCTTACACAGCAATTAGGATCTAGTAAAAAAATCAAACTGCTTTAGGTTAATTGGTGTAAGGAAATCGTTAGACGGAGGCCTCACTCTGAGAGTGAGGCCACCCAGAAATTAGCGACAGCAGGAAGCTGTTATTGCTCTAGGACTGGAAGGGCCACGAGAGCAGGTGGTGTCACAAGAGTCAAGAAACCATGGCTGACTCACAGCTGCTGAAATCCTGATGGATGGGCTGTGGTCGGCACTTGGAGCCGCAGAGGCACCGGCTTCCACCAGAACCACGAGAGGGACGGGAAGAAGGAGCGATCTCCTGGTTTCCTCCTGTTGCAGCCTTCCAGATCCCACCTGGAAGCTAGAAGCAGCGAAAAAGTGGGGTTTCCTATAAACTGCAGTAAAACTCTCCAATCCACCAAAATGTAACGGGATAGCTTGGACAAATCACTGAACTACTGTGAAACTGTTTCTTTATGTAGAAAATGAAAGTATTACCTGATATTGCTGCCTCACAGGACGATTAAGAGAAGTAAATAAGATGGTGAGTATGAATTCTTCATTTATGGGAGAAGGCCCAATATGAGTACAAGTTTTTACTACATTTATATGCACAAAGCATAAAAGATCTTGCTCTATTGATAAGCGAGCTACAGCAACAATTTCTAATGCGAAGGTAAATATATCCTAGAGGTACCTTTCCAACCCACGTGATTAGAGAACGATTTTATTGCTGATTTTGTAGGAGTTACAGGAAGACACAATTATCTCTGATTAATGCTGGAATTTTTACATATATTAAGTTATAGATATGTAATTATATACACAAAATATGATAATAACTAAAGGGCACACAGTAGCTCCAAGAACCCTAAAATACAATAGATTTACCACAGGATTCAAACATTCAGCATTGTCATTCAGAGTCTATGACAAAGGGGGTAGTCATGTTACTTCATACAACTCTTTTAGAAAAAAATTAATTCAGAAATTCTTCATGTGAGAATTCTTTATCTGCCAATCATGTGAGACGTTGAACCAGATTTCGCCATTGCTGGTACAGAAAAGTGCCAGCTTTCGTTTTTTAATAGCTGCCAAAACAAGACATTCAGAGTAAACTTTACAGAAGGATGTATGCCTGATAGGGGAAGTCCATTGAAACCCCAGCTGCAGCCTTGAGTTGAAAATCTCGCTTCATTTCTCAAATAAAATAGTATATCTTCAGTAGCTTGTTTCAAAGAGGGAATATGTCCTGCGTATCACATTCCTTACATCTGTGTGAGTTCTTGCATTAACCTTTTACTAGAGAAAAACTTTTTTTGTTAGTCTCAATAGGCTGGGCTATGCTGTAGTAACAAATATACCCCTAGATTTCAGTGGTTGTAGAAATCCAAACTTGGTAAGCAGAATAATGACCCCCCACCCCAATATGTTCATATCCTAATCCCCAAGACCTTTCGAAAATGTTACCATAGCAAAAGGAAATTTGCATATGTGATCAAATTTGGACTGTTGAGATGGGGAGGTTTTCCTGGAGTGGCTGAGTAGGCCCAATAGAACCATGACAGTTCTTGGAAGAGGGAGGCAGGAAGGTCAGCGTTCCAGGGAGACGTAGTGACAGAAGCACAGGTGGAAATCACGTGGCCATGAGCTAAGAAAGAAACGTGGGCAGCCTCTAGAAGGTGGAAAAAGCGAGGAACAGTTAGTCTCTTCCAGACTTCAGAAAGAGTACAGATGGACCGACATTTCGGTTTTAATTCTGCAAGGACCTTTCAAACATTGGACTTACAGAACTGTTAGATTACAAATTTGTGGGGTGTTTTTTAAAGCCACTAAATATATGGTAATATGTTTTAGCAGCAATGGAAAACTAAAACAGCAAATCTGGTCTTATTTCTTATGTTAGGTTGTAACTTATTTTTCCTCTTTTTTGTTTCTAAATCAAGCTCACTTACATTTCTTAAAATGAATCTCCAAACTGTCACATTTTGTATAATCTTTTATCATTTGATTTTTGCTATGTTTTTTCCTCTACTTTCTGTAATAGTTTCTCATATTGATCTTCAGAATCATTTAAAAATATTTTCCACAGTGTCTCTTGTACTAATTTTTTAAAATATAGGTGTTAAACCTATTGCCTTGGCTGGTATGGCATCATCCCATAAACCAAAAGGTCACATGTTTGATTCCCCGGCAGGGTACATGCCTAGGTTGTGGGTTTGGTCCCTGGACTGGGCGTGTGTGAAATGCAACCGATTAAAGTTTCTCTCTCTCTTTCTTTCTTACTCTCTCTCTTTCTCTCTCCCTTCCCCTCTCACTAAAATCAATAAGCATGGTCTCTGGTGAGGATTAAAAATAAACTATTATTCCTGGCTGGTGTAGCTCAGTGGATTGAGCATGGGACTGTGAAGCAAATGGTTGCCAGTTCGATTCCGAGTCAGGGCACATGCCTGGGTTGCAGGTCAGGTCCCCAGTAGGGGACACATGAGAGGCAACCACACATTGATGTTTCTCTCCCACTCTTTCTCCTTCCCTTCCCCTCTCTCTAAAAATAAATAAATAAAATATTTAAAAAATAAGAATAAAAACCCCTATTATTATTAAAATTTAAGTAAGTAAACATGGTGCATATGTAATAATGATGTTTACGTAACATCATAAATGAACTGGCAGAATTAATGAACACTTGTGGTGTTTATATGTGGGTGACATTAGATAATGTCTGTGAAGTATTCAGAGGTGAAGCTTTGAGCTCAGAATGGCTGTTGACTCAAATATTTTGAACTTGGGAATATGGCAATTATTGAATTTTTCTAGGGATAGCAATAGAAACGTGAAGAGTGTTTACTATTCCTGTCTTTGGATTTTATAGCTGGATGAGAAGAAATAGCCATTTAAAGAAATACTTACAAGAGATAATATGTAATAGGAGTCAGAGAAGATTTTTATTCCATGTATCTATTACCTCAAAATTAATATGTTAGTGTTCCATTTATGAGAATATGGTGAATGTACTCTGGGCTTTTCAAAGCTCGTCAGTTGGTACCTCTATAGGAATCAGTCTCCAATAGCAACTAAGACCTCCCATTTGAGTATAAACAGAACACATAACTTAAAATTCATTGTTATACTGTGAGAACTGTGTTCAATCTCCAGTTTTGTTATTTGAACATTGTGGGTCTTTGGATTTCTTAAATCATGAAAACAGATCTCTTGGTACTTTTAGTAGTTATGATTGAATACAATTGGCAAACTTGAAAAAGTCTAGCTCAGCATTTCTAAAATTAGCTGATTCTCTCCCACTGATTTTAATGAATGTGCCATTTTTTTCTCTGAATCATATGGATAAACATCGAAGCATATTTTCTGACAAGAGTCATTAACAGTCACTTTCTGAGAAGAATTTTGTTTTTGACACATCTTGATTTTTTCATGTGGTACATACCACAGAACTTGAGACCAGTATTATAATGATAATTACCTCTTACAAACAAAGGGGTATTTATATAATAAAAATGTCAAGGTTTAAAGAAAAATGTTCTGAAGAATTTAAATAAGGCAAATTTTCAATAATCTTTGCAACTTTACCTTACCCAGAAATATTTTTTAAGATGACTGAAATAAAGTCAAAGCGAACATTTTCATAATCATATGAATAACATCTATTCTTTTATTTCTATAGACTAAATTATTTAGTCACTATAGTATCTATTATGTGATGATTGATGATGGTAAATAGCAAACATTAGGTTTAGTCATTTTAGACATTTTAATATTCATAATAATGATATCAATGATATTGATAAAGTTATTAGTTATTTGAGCATAATAGTTTACATTCAATTAGTTTAACTATTTTTCAAAATAGTTATATATTAATTATGTTGTCTTTATAACTATCTTTATGAGAAAGATAAGAAAGATGTTAAAATTTCTATTTTCCACAATAGCAAACTTATGACCAAGTATTAACAACCTAGAAAAGATTATAAACAAATTAGTTATAGGTTTGGGAATAGAAGTACTTTTGTTAGTCTTTAGCAGGAATATATACTCAGAGAAATATATAAAATGCATAAAGTAATTTTCTAAACAAATGGCAGTTTTGTCATTTTTATCACCATGCTGAACAATATTCTTAATTTATTTCATTATTTTTATTTTATTGTTAGTTCCTTATTGCAAGACAATCTCATCATTCCACTGAGCTTCTCACAACTAATATTTATGTACACCTCCAAGAAGTTAAAATTAGCTCAGATTGAATTAAATGTCTTGTATACCTGTAGAGTTAACTTTATTTATTTTTTAAAGATTTTATTTATTTTTAGAGAGAGGGAAAAAGAGAGAGAAAGAGAGGGAGAGAAACATCACTGTGTGGTTGCCTCTCGTGAACCCCCTACTGGGGACCTGGCCCACAACCCATGCTTGTCCCTTCACTGGGAATCAAACCAGTGACCCTTTGCGTCAAAGTCTGGTGCTCAAACCACTGAGCACACCAGCCAGGGCTGTGTAGTTAACTTTATAAGAAACTACCAAAGAGCTCTGGCTAGTGTAGCTCAGTGGATTGAGCGCGGGTCTGTGAACCAAACAACCGTGGTTCGTTTCCCAGTCAGGGCACATGCCTGGTTGCAGGCCAGTTCCCAGCAGGGGACGCACGAGAGGCACATTGATATTTCTCTCCCTCTCTCCTTCCCTTCCCCTCTAAAAAGAGATAAATAAAATCTTAGCCCTGGCTGGTGTAGCTCAGTGGATTAAACACAGGTCTGTGAAGCAGAGGGTTGCTGGTTCAATTCCCAGTCAGGGCACATGCCTGGGCTACAGGCCAGGTCCCCGATAGGGGACACATGAGAGGCAACCACACATTGATGTTTCTCTCCCACTCTTTCTCCTTCCCTTTCCTTCTCTCTAAAAGTAAATAAATAAAATACTAAAAAAAGAGAAACTACCGAACTGCTTTTCCTATGTGTTTGTACTATTTTGTGTTCTTATCAGCAATGTAAGAAAAATCCAGCCGTTTCACATCCTTGCTCACACTTGGTACAGTCAATCTTTTAAATTTTAGCCATCCTAATAGATCTTTTTATTGTTATTTAGGTTTTAATTTGCATTTTTCAGATGAGTAATGGTGTTGAATAGTTTATGTGCTTAGTTGGTCCTTGTATGGTATCTTTAGTGAAATGTCTTTTAAAATCTTTTGTCTACTTTTTAAAAACTGGGTTTGCTTTCTAATCATTGAATTTAAAAGACTCTTTATAAATGACAGATCAAGTGTTGTGTTAGATATATTTGGCAAATATTGAACATATTTCCTCTGTGGCTTATTTTCCCATTTTGCAAGAACATATTATAGAAATCGTTAGTTTTGATTAAGTCCGATTTGTCTTTTTTTGTTTTCTTTTATGGTTTGTGATTTTCTATGTCCTCTCTAAAAAATCTGTGCCTTGACAGATTTGACCAAAAAGAAAAGCCTCTAAATATTACAAGATGCTTAAACTGCCAAATATTTGAGCCTGATTTATTCATGAAGATGAAAAGAAAAAAAGTGATATATACAGTAGCAACTATTTAATCTGACAATAAGTTAATCCTTTCCTCGTTTCTTCTCAAGTAAAACCATTTTCATAAACAATTTATACTGCTGGAAAATCTGCGTTTATTTACATCGGGAGTGTTTATTTTTCCAAGAGAGCTAACTTTTTCCTTTTCTCATATGTGCCATGAAGAACTTGAAGTTTTCTTGAATGGCGGAAGCGTATTGGAACCTTTCCACCAGCGCAGACCCAAACATCGGACTGTACCCGGCGCCCGCAGGCTCGTCCTCTCGCGGAGACGCTGTCAGTGGACGGCACCGTGGAAATCAGAGCAACGTCAGGACCACAGCACGCTTCACGGCTGTACCCGTACAGACTGCCCTGATGGCTGCCGGGCAGGGCACTTGGCTATAAAATCGTCAAGATTTTTGCTCTTTATGTAAAAGACAGTAATCACCCATATCCAACAATAAAAGTGTGCTCATGTGGTATCTGTCTCGCCCAAATTTCCAGACACTTGGCTACAGTTCAGATATGTGAGTGTTATTTCTGAAGTGTGACCAACTCCGACTCCTTCCTGTTTAGGAGTATTACAGTGAATACAACTTCCCCTAAAATGATTAAAAATAACATTTCTTCAGTTAGGCTGGCTCCTCCAACAGCACTTTCGTTTTCACTTGTTTTATTCTGTTTATTTGTTTTCGTAGAGTATAGTTGGACCACTAAAGGGATCCAGTATGGGTAGCATTTATAAAACTGAAAATAATGTGTAGCCTCATTTCCATAACCCAAAGGGAAACTAGTCGGCTGAGGGAACTTTTTCATAGTGGTTTTTTTCTCCTCCATGCATCGGGGAGGCCAATCACAGAAAGTTACAGTCCCTCTTCCCTCCAAGTAATGGGTAGACATTTTATATGTGGAAACATATTGGATAGTGAGCATGAAATTTATTAGAACCAGTCATTTCCTGGGGGGTATGGGAATTCCATAATAGTGGAATCTTTGGAGTGGATGTTTCTGTAAAGTAATACGTCCACCATGGATTCTTATAGGAGGACTCGAAACACTAATTATCTGATGATGCTTCTGGCTTAGCCATTAACTGATCTAGACTTAAAGAGGATTAGATTGCTGAAAGACACTTTCTATATGAATTTTAGGGCCATACACTAGAAGTACAAAATTTATATGTGTAGTATAAGGTGGTTAGCAGTGGATCCATCCAGATCCTTATATTACTTTATTTTCCCCAATATGTTGCTATTACCAAATAAAATCAGTATGCAATTTTTGTCATGGGGCCTGGTTTTATCCCAGGGCATTCATACTGATGCAGAGTGCTCTTCCTTTCCTGTGCAGAATCAAGAACCCTTAGAGAAAAGGCAGCCTTTAAATTTCTATTCTAACTTTTCACTTTTAAAATTTCCTTATTCTTTTTTTAAAGGATTTTTATTTATTTGTATAGAGAGGGGAGGGGAGGGAGAAAGAGAGGGAGAGAAACATCAATGTGTGGTTGCCTCTCACATGGCTCCCACTGCAGACCTGGCCTGGAACCCAGGCATGTGCCCTGACGGGGAATTGAACTAGGGACCCTTTGGTTCACAGCCCATGCTCAATCCACTGAGCTACATCACCCACCGCAATTTCCTTATTCTTTGATGGCTCAGATGCACCACACATTCCCGTACCACAGAGATTTTGCTCACCCTCTTCTCTCTGTTTATAATCTTTCTATGAGTATCGTAATCTCAGTTTTGACCCTGAGTTTCAGTGGCCCCTTTCAAAGAGGCATTTCCTTATCACCCTGTCTTAAAAGTTTCATGCCTTCATCATTATGTTTCTTTATAATCTGTTAATTTTTTTGACAATTTTGAGTGGTTTGTTTTTCTATTCTCAGAAAGTAAAGTTGTCTCACAGGGAGCTGACGAGCTGCGACTGAACACCAGTAGGGGACATGGAATGTGAAATTAGGCCCAGAGAATGAACAAAAAAGTCCGATACCCAAACGCCACTTAGAGGGAGAGTCATCCATAAAGAAGACAAAGAAAGAGAAATCCCAGAGGGGAAAAAGCAAGATAATAACTATTGTAAAAAAAAAGGAGTCATTCAGAGGATTGAAGCTGACTGTTGTATCCTAGGACGTGCTGATCAGAGCAAGGTACAGCCAACCTTTACATAAATTACATTTCCTGGCTGAGCGGCATGCCTTACCTCTGAAAATTGCTGTTATGATTGTGTTTGTTATGTTTGCCATTTCATTTTCCAATAAAATATTCTCTGGAAAATTTGATTTCTCAGTGTGAACACAGTTTATGTGGATGCCAGTCTTTTTAGAAATATGTCTTGCATAATTGCCCTGACACCAAAAATACACACAAATATACAGGAAATTTTCTATTATCAATATCTTGCCCTAGAGATAAATTTTAAAAGGATAACATATTCTAAAACATATATAAGCATTTGTTCATGAATTTAATAATAATAATAATAATAATAATAATAATAATTAATTAATTAAGTGTGAATCACCTGAATCTAGTGCCATATTTCTAATGTTTTATATTTATGTTCTCCATGAATTTAGTAAGAATCAATTTTTTCTCTTATTTTCCCAATTATAATTTTGAAAATGCAATCTTGAATAAAATGTTTATCACAGTGAAGCCAAAGTCAAGGAGCATTTTCTTCCATGCAAACTGAGGTGGTCTGGTTGTTTCTGTTCTCGCTGACTTTCTGCCCTTTCTTACTACATTAATATTACAGCACCACCGATAGCCCTGCCTTTTAAGGGAAAAATTAATCTTCGAATCCCAAATGCAAATTTTATAAGTCACATATCTTTGCATGGGCACTAAAACCACTTGGTAAATTAGAGCTTAAATCCTGTCATCAAAACTAATATTTCTGTAGCTTCTCAGAAATAAATCGCCAAATTATTTTTGGCTTCATCAAGGTTTTTGTATGTCCTTACTACTAAAAATAAGTTAAAAAAATCAAGAGTTTGGGTTTCATTTTAAGTGAGACTTAAACATAAGAAATATAATATCTTTACTAAGCAGCTACAGAAACTCAACCAGCCCATCACTATTAAATTAGTTTGAAAACTAGGTTTGAATTTACATATTTGAGAAATCACAACTCATGGAAATAGTAGCTATGCCAGGGCAAACGTGGCAGGTCTACATTTTTTTTTTTCCTTCTCACAGACACTTACACAGTAAGTACTAAGTAGAGGGGAAGGACAGAAATGTGGTATATAAAAAAATTACATATTAGAACATTCTTATGTGCTCATATCACAATAGCAAACTTTTTCTCTTGGAGCCTTAATTTTCTCCCTAATATAAGCTCCTTAACTTTTTCATTGTCTAGAGCCAGAGTTTGTAACTTTCCTCTATGCTATATCTTTCTCTACATCTCTTTTTGTAGAAATAAATCGATATATCTAGAACCCTTGCATTCTGAGAATGTTAATTCTGAAATGGAAATAAGGCCAGTTAATCCTCCTATCTCTGTTTAGGTTGAAGACCAAGAACTTAAAACTTTCCAATTGTGGTAACTTCTAGACCATTTTCTTCCAGACTTTTGAGTGAGCTCCAGAAAGAAGGGCCGACAGGTTCCTTCAGTGTTACCTATCAGTACAGTGTTATGAGCTTAGGTGTTAAGCTCTCGGGAAATACTTGAAGAGTCATCAAACCTACTGGATTTTCTAAGCATCCTGGCTTTGTCATGTTCTTGGTTACTGGACATTTTCAATCCTGTGGATTTGTGGGCTGGCCAGTGAAGTCTGCAATCATGTTTCCTCCCTCATTGCCTTGAAAGCCTGGAAGGAGATGCACACTTAAGGAATGCGTACATATCTTTTTTCTCCTAAAACTGGAAGATGGCTGTAGCATAATATTAAGCCATTCACGCTCCATGAAGATTTGTGTTTGTGGAAAGGAAAATCATGGTTAACTAAGACCTTTGTCCTGTAAGTTATTTAAACTCACAAGCACACGCTTTAAGGGCGGTTAGTGTGCGTCATGGAGCCAGTAACATCCACTGGAAAAGAGGGAGGACTTTATTATTGATGCTTCCCCAAAACAAAATAATGTTACATATTCAGGCGTAGCTAATTCTGAGAATGAAGGGAAATTAAAATATCAACTATACTATCTACATACACTAAAAATGGCATCATATATGGTAAACATTTCATATACGTGGCTTTAAAATCGTCTGAAATTAAAGAAAACCTGTTTCGTGTGTTCTGTGGTTGTTGGCAAATAGAAACATCTTGGCATTTTCAGGACATTATAAAATGCTTCTGAAGTCATCCTCGGTTTTCTAACATGCAATATATCTTTGGGAAAAATGTTGTTTTATTCTGCTTTCTTACATACTTTTCTTCCAAAGTTTTTATAACAATTTTTGCATAATTGTGTTCAAAAGACTATAAAAAAGGATTCCACAGTGTTGAATAATGGCATAGAAGCTTTAACTTGTATGTAAAGAAACACATTAAATAAGAGCATTGCAAATGTTTTCCTTTTTGTTTCCGATCACAGGAAACTTGGAAAGAAATATTGTACTATAATTATGCAAAGTTTATTGTTTATACTCTTTAACATCCATTGACTTTTTCATTTTATTCTTTAAACTCCATATTCTTATAATGCTCATATTCTATTTTATTTTTAACATTTTATTAATTACGTTATTACAGTTGTCCCAATCTTTCCCCCATTGTCTCCCTCCACTTGGTACCCTCTTCCCTCCATCAACCCTCTCCCCTTAGTTCATGTCCATGGGTCATGCTTTGGCTTCTCCATTTCCTATACCAGTCTTAACATCCCCGGGTCTATTTTGTACCTACCAGTTACGCTTCTTAATTCCTGTACTTTTTCCCCTATTCTCCCTCCTCCCCTTCCTGCTGATAACCCTCCAAATTATGTTCATACCTATGATTCTGTTCTTGTTCTGGTTGTTTGCTTAGAAGACCAAAACTACGAACATTAAAAAGGCGACAAATTCACAACTATCAACAACTGAATCTAATGCTCCTATTTTAAGGTAGGAGAGAGCTCTCTAAACTCAGCAGCTACCTGGATATAACACATGCAAATGAAGAAATCCATTTGCTCCTTAAGCTGTGAAAGTCATTCGTAGCTTCCAATTATACCACTTGGATCATTAACAGATAATAATAAGCAAACACATTGTGTACTTTCCAGCCACTTGAACCAGTTTATTTTTTCATTAGTAACATACATGCCAGTGTGTATCACACCCGCCAACTCGCCATCTCTGGAAAATATTTGTGCTAGGCCAACCTCACCTCACAAAACTTTAACAAGAAATTGCAGAACTTGGCTGCTTTGAAAAGACTTCGGTGCTCTCCAGTGTCTCTTGTGGATTTTCTGCTTTTGACATTTTTCTTGAAGACAGAACATGGCTCTGAATAATTAGATTTTAAAAGCATATTAACAAATTTTTGTATGGTATTCATGGCTTTCAGAAGATAGTCATATCTTACCACTAAGTTATGGACACAAGGGTTGCAAAAGACTTTAAAATAGTTTCTTCTTCTTTGTAAGTAAATGGATATTAGAGAAGCCAATTACAAGTAATGGATATTAGAGGAGCCAATTATTTTTTCCCTTCATGGTTAGATGCCTGAAATCAGAGTAGCTGTTATCACCACCACACGCCCGTCAGATCCAGGGATAGGTTGTTAAATGGTGGCAGCAGCATAACAAGCCTTCACTCTGTCCAGCTGAGATGCTTTTGCAGGGTGGGTTTTCGGTTTTAACGAGGAACGGAGGTAATCTGATCTTGACACTTTCAAAATCATTCTTCCCAGTGTTTTTAGTAGGTCTTTCTATTTCAGTTCTTCCCGAATGCCTGCTTCTGCCCGGGAGCACTGATTTTATTTAGACTAACATTTGCATGGGAGACTTTCACCCACTTGCCCCTGGTCCCACTCTTCCTCAGGGCATTTAGTGCTCAGGAATAATAGGATTCTGCTGTTTTAATTTGTAAAAAGTTTTCATAGAAGTAATCATGCCCTCGAACCCTTCGAAGGCTGGTTATTTTTTCTCTTTAAAACTAAAACTAAAACCCTGGTCTGGGAGCTCACTTGGTTAGATTATCCTCCCAACGCGACAAGGTTGCAGGTTCTAGCCCCAGTCAGGGCACATACAAGAAGCGACCAATGAATGCACAACCAAGTGGAACGACAAGTCGAGGTCTCTCTCTCTCTCTCTCTCTTTCTCTTTCTCAAATAAATAAATAAAATTAAAAACACTGAAACTGTGTGTGTGTGTGCATGTATATTTTATAAGGGATAAACTTTAGGTAAATATAAAGCACTCCTGTCAAACTGCTATTTAACTACCAACTACTGACCTAGCAGCACAAAATTGTACTCCCCCAAGAACAGAGAGAAGATTCTGAACAACCACTGATCTCTTGCCCACACATTTAGAAACACTTATTATGAACGGTTCAGTAGAAGAGTTTAGGGCCTGGCAATCTTCAAGCTTCTCTATTTGTTCTTATAACAGAATCTCAAAGTGTTAACCAGGGCACATGTTCAGGACACCCACTTCTCTTGTGTACAGGCATGACCATATGGCTAAGTATTAGCTGGTGGCTTATTAACAGAAATGATGTGTGAAATAAAGCATCAGGTCTTTAAAAGATAGCTTCTTACTCTCTAATTATTTATTTTCTTCTTCTTGTTGGTTGTTCGCCATCTTTGAAGAGGCAGACAAATACCACGTACTAAGGGGGGAGGGTAGCCCTTAGGTTACGTAGGGACACAGAAGGGTATCTATGAGCTAGATGAGGTTAGCCTGTAGTTTAACGTACACAGTCAGCTTTTTTAGTTTATGAACACTGTCAAACAAAAAATAGAGAAAATATAATAAACACCCATGTATGTACCACCCACAATTAGCAAAAGTTAACTTATTAGTAAATGAAGGTCCTCCACTATAAATCATTTATCTTTCCTCCCTTCTTAGAAGTTATTGCTGTTTGGGACTTGGTGTATATCTTTCCCAGTTGTGTTCTTGTAACTGTACTGTAAATGTGTGTGTCAAACAAAAACGTTTTTATTGCATTTGAAACTTTTACATGAAGGATATCATATTATCCACTGTATTCTAAAACTTTCTTGTTAAAAATTTTAAAATTAAATTTATCGGGGTGATATTGATCAATAAAATTATATAGGTTTCAAGTGAACAACTTTCTTTTTTTGTGTTAGTGTGCTTAATTCATTTAATTTTATAATGCTTGTGGATACATTTTGAATCTCTTTGTTATTTGTTTGTGTGTGTTTTAACAAACCTCAGTTTTCTTTGCTTTACCTTATCTTCTCTCTGGCAATCTATTGAGATAATTGAGTTTTATTCTAGCATACATCTTTTCTGTACTGATTTGCAAGTCACACCTATAAAATGGAGACATCTGTAATAGTGTCAACAATAAAAATAAAGCAAAAAAAGGTCACTTTAAAGATTCATGCATTATTAATATAATCTACGATAAATTAAAAATGTCTATTTTTCTTTTGGCTATGACAATAAAAACAATTAAATATATTTTTAGATCAACCTTATTTATTTATTTTGTTTTTAAAATCAATATTTATGTAGTTTCATCAAAATGCTTTGTTGATTTCTTTCTTCACCAGTAATTCTGGTAGTCTGCACTTTTCTGGGTTAAATCTTCTTTTTGTCAAGCATATACTTTAGTGATACTTCTTGCAGCCCTGCAGTAGTCAGATCCAGCCTCAGAAAAGTGAAGGTCAAGTGAAATGCTCATTATGCATCCCCCCTCAAAATACCCACTCCCAACACAATTAAAAGTAAGATCTTGTCTATTAGTATATTGTCTCTAGTAATGTTTAAAATACCCTTGAAATAAAAAAAAAATTCCCAGGAAATCTAAATGTCTGGTTTTGTTTATACAAATTTTATTGAATAATCCTTAGTATGGAGAGACTTAATTCCAGAGGCTTGAATTCATACATAGAAAATTTATTCTAAGTTAGAAAAAAAATGTTGTTAGGTTGTGTTTTATAATAAGAGGTCAACAATGAAAGAATGAATAAAGATAAAACAAATTAATTAAACATGACTATTTCTTATTTTCTTAAAACATCGAGCTAAAATAGTATTAAACAGTAATATGTAACCGAAGTTTTCCTCATATAAATTTAATTTAATTTTATTCTTTTAACTAAACCACTGTTTCATTTTTATACAAATTCTTATTGTCTAACTGAACCTCTACTCTATGTCTGAAATGCAGAAATGTGTCTTTTTGTGATGGCAAATTGATGTAATTGTTTTCATTTAATTATTTCTGTCTTAAAGGCCTTTTTGTAATCTGTTACGCATTCAGCAGGATTGAAATTAACAAAATTTCTATTACAAACTATTAAAAATAATTTATGTTTATTGGTAATCAATGTCACTTTCAGCTATAAGGTTGCAATTAATAGAGAGGAAGTTTATGTTAAAAATTAAGATTAAGGATATACTGTCATGAATGAATAAACACAAAAAGGATAGCTTCCTCTCCAGGTATCAGCATCCACATTTCATAAAGCACACACAGGTGGACATGTCCTGCCACCTGTGTCTATTCGCATTGTCAAGGCTGATGAGTTCACTCCTTTTTAAACTTATACACATCTAAGGTAGAAACCTGGGAACCGTTCTTGCTACTCCTTATTCCTCACCATTTATGTCTGGTGCACTCTAGCGTGCAAGTCAAAACTTGTCCTAAAATACAAATCTGATATGACTTGGACAGCACACAGTATAACATGATTAATTGTACACAAAATATTAAAATGCTCCTATGTGCTACATCATGAAAAATATTTCTAAAGCACTGGATGCTTCCCATATGGTGATCCCTATAACCAGGACCATTGTATTTTTAGCCCTTACCAGATGAAGGAGAGGGCAGGAGGAGACCCAGCTTGGAGACTGTAGGGTGGAACATAGGGGTGGTAATTAAGCCAATTCTGCCAATGCATTTTTCGTCAACTCCATATTTTCATAACTTTTTTAGATCCTTTTTTTTTTCAAAGAAAAAACTTCTTTCTTAGAACTTTTTGGTGGTGGTTGTTTCAAAGTAGAAATAATATAACAAGGCAGTAGATAGCATAGGGGAAATTTATGTGGAGCAGAATTTCTTGTTTTAACCTTCAGATGTCAAATAAAGATAGATGAAGAAATATATATTTTAATTAGACATTCTCAGTCATATGGCAAAGATGGTACTATATATTTATCACCCTGCTTCCTCTTCCTGGACAGGGAAAGACTATAATTCTCAAGTTCCTTTGAGTATGTGTTTAGTACCCATGTGACTAAGTTCTGACCAGTGGTGTGTGGGAAGTGTTGAAGATATTCGCAGGCATAACTCTTAAAACCATAACTTGTATGATGCTCTGATGCCCTCTTCCCACCCTAGAGTGGCTCTGGAGGCTGCTCGCACCAGGTGACAGAACGATAAAGTGGCAGTGGCCTGGTTCCTAAGTTGCTGTTTGGAGGAGGGCTGCTGAGTAAGCCTCAGAGACCCTCACACCCATATGAGACTGTGACATGAACAGGAAGGAAACTTTTATTACAGTGCGCCAGTGAGATGTTGCCGTGTATTTGTTATTACGATATACGTAACTACCTTATTGTGACTGATACTGAACAAATAAAACAAAAACTGAAATATTCCAGGATAGTGAAGAAATTCAATCAAGGGGTGAAGACTCAGGTAGGTATTGGAGGCTAGAAAGATCGTAGTCCCTACTATACAGTGAGAAAGATCATTACTTATACTTGTATGTATAGTTACTTGAGAGGAAACTTATAAAACTAGGAACCATGGAGAAATAAATGAAAGCATGAGTGTGTGTGCCTATTATCAACTGTACTTGACAAATTATTACAAGAGAAAGTTAATTTCAAAAGTGAATTGGCAGGTTTATGGGCAGGTAGGAAAGAAAATAGGGAGGATAGAGGTTTTGCCCCTTAGATTTCAAACAGTGAGGGACGGGATTACACAGAGTAATTGACAGAGGCATGTTATGGTTATCAGTTTGTTAAACTCACATTGAGAAAAGAACAGACCGACACCTGCGGTGTTTAATACAACCCTCAACCGAGTAAAGGAACCGAAGAGAAAAGAATTTAAGGGTGTTGTCTTCCTACACACTATACTAGTTAATCTTAAGTAAACATCATTCAATTGAGAGATAGGCATGATGACGAGAACAAGGAAATTAATTAGCTTTGTGACTTAAACCAAGGAAAGAACTATGGGTAAGGTTTCTGGCTTAGGGAATGGATTGGAAGTAAACGGCGGAAGCCTACTCAGTTTTTGACAGAAATATAATGCCAAAATCCTGAGTGTTAAACACCAGAAATAAGACTTAGGTTTTCATTATCGATGGAAAGCGTCTCCTAAGGAATTCACATTTCAGACGTAGACTAAAGTAGGTTCATGGACAAAAAGTAGCTTCCCAGAAACTGTGGTCATGGAGGGCAGGTTTAAGGGAGTTGTTTCCCCAGAGAAAGAGAGAAAAGACCTAGTTAAGAATCTCCCCCAGCCCCAGAGCAAAGTGCTGTCTTAACGGCTGCCCAGTGAGACTTCAGCATTTCTGTTAACCCATGACCGCTGCCCGTCCTGCACTTTCTCATTTCTGACCAGACATGTTCACTGTGGACATTCTCTCCCTCCATCAGGTGTGCGGAGACAACTTACCATTCTAGCTGATAGGTCATCGGACCTAAAAGGTGCATATACAGACCCATCAGACACTATTACACATTCCTGATGATCCTGGTCTTTAACGCAGGCAATGATGTGATAAGAATGGGTAGAATTGATCATCCTTTGGGAGGTGGCATCCTTTGGGAGGACGTGTTCAGCACATAAAAAGAATGAAATCGTTCAGTGACCAGAATAGTGGACTGCTGGAGAGGCAATGTTAGGTTACCACCAAATCACCTGTCTGAGTCTGGCTAATGGGATGTAGATGGAGGGGATGTTGGCCAATTTCAGGCCTAGATCTTCCAATCTGACAGGTGTGCTCGGAGGCCTTGCATTCCAGGTGACAGACCTCCAACATCGCTCAATTGTTGAGCATTATTTAGTGTTTATTACACAGAAATAGATGGAAATATACTCATATATACTCACATATACACTTGCAGACTCCTTTGTAATATAAACACTTCCCGTTGTTATGTAAGAAATGTTTCTTAGAGCAAGTAGTTCAGAAATGTTGGGAGAGCATGAAATAGTCTTAAGACAGTATTTCTGAAGTAGTAACCAGTGGGCACTTGGGGGAAGCGTGATCCCATGGAGTTTTTTCTCTGTAAAACATCTGAAACAAGATCCAATTTTCCTGTTTATTTGGAGGGCTAGCAATGATTCATGAAAACAGAAGAAGACCTGACATCTGGGAGTGGTTGATAATTGTTAAGTATTAGTGGTAGTGCTAATTTTCCGAATGGACAGAAATTATTGAGAATATGTTATTTGTTCAATGGTACAAATGCTCGCTCCTCGAATAGGACATTAGGGTCACTTGCTGCTAATATCCGACCCCCACAGAATGTGTCATTTGACAATTTCTTTCCCAAATTTTCACACCCAAACAGTAGAAAAGAAAGTGACACAATATGTGTTCCATAGTCTGGACACTAAATGAGATTGCGTTGGGGGCCCCCACTCCCCGGGGTCCGGCTGTGGGGCTCAGATGTGTTACGGGCCGCAGCGGAGGAAAGGAGA
>PVKM010024519.1:0-20469 GCA_004027735.1 Carollia perspicillata
AGAAGACCCTCCTTCTCCCTATATGGTGACCCTCTTTCTCAACCTTAACACAAGTATCTCCTGTCATCTGAACAGCTGTAGCAAAACAGGACTGTGCTGGTATCTATGACCAGCAAGGCTTAAGCAAAGTCTGCATTGCCAACACCAATTTCTCACCCTGCCCTTGAAACCAGCCATGGGTGGAGGAGGCACAAAACTCTAAGGATGTCCTTAGGCACAGAAGGCCTGGGTGAGTGGCGAAGGCTCAGGGGCTGCTGCCATAGAGGTGCCCTGGCCCACCCCATGTCCCTCCACCAGGGCCCAGGCCAGACCTCTGGTTAAAGTGCTGCTCCCGCACGTCGCTGCCATTCAGCACGAGGACATCAAGGATGTGGATCGCACTGATTTTTCGCTGGGCCTTCCCCTAGAAGGACAAGAGCACTGCCCACCCTGCCAGGCACTGGCCCGGGACCACTCTGCCCACCATTCTACCTGTAGCCGGGAAAGGGGCTGGCGCTGAACACAGGCTATTCCTCTTGCCCCCTCCCTGCTGAATTCTCAGCACCAGCCTGGCCCAGGCTTCTGAGCAGGCAGGGATCTGAGGCTCTGGGTGTTGAGCCTCCCTGAATCTCAAACCCAGTGAAGCTGCTGCCATGGTGCTCCGGCCAAGGGCCTGGCCTCCCGCTATCGCCAGATTTTCCGACTGACTGTTCTAAGAGTCCTCCATATGGCTGTTAACATCCAAAGCTCGTGAGAAAGTTGCTTCTTTCCCAAGGGATTTCTGGTCAAAAACTAAATCAGCAGCTAAAAAATACCTAGTAAGTCCAGCAGGGCCCTTGATGCATAGAGATGACAGAGGTCTCCTCCTTCACACATGGAGACTGTGGTCCTTCCGACCTGAACATGCCACGGCAACTGCTCAAGGAGCAATTCCCAAGCCTTACCCTGGCCCTGGGCCTATCAAGCACCACATACAATGTGACCCAGTTAACTCAGGGGGAAAAGGGCCAGATTCAGCTGTGCCCCAGGTTTCTGGCTGGCAGGGGCAGGACACGTGAGCAGAACCACCTCTGACCTCCCCTTTCAGCTCATGGACAATCTCCACAGAGAGCAGAGTGTCCCGGGGTAGCTCTGTCTTCAGGTCCAGCTTGACCCAGCGGTCTGACTGGCGGCCATCCCATGTGTAGATCTGTGACTTCTAAGGGCAGAGAGAAAGGCTGGGTCAGGCAGGCATGGAGACTGAGGGATCAGAGGCTCAATTCTTAACATGGCTACAAGCTTATAGGGCTGGGAAATGTTGGAAGAAAATGTCTAGGAGAGACCAGTCGGTTATATACTTCAGCGATAAGACAGTGCTGTCTTCCACAGCTTCGGCGGGAGAGAAGTAGAAATCGATTCAGTCCTGATGTAGGCAACAGACCAGGGCAGCATTCAAAAGGCCAAGGTCCATGAGTGGCTCTCAAGAAAGATCCGGCTTAGTGTACATCCCCCTTAGACTGAGGTGGGTTTGGTAAAGGATCCAGAAAGCAGAGGACAAAGTGTGAGAGGACACAGGGAAAGTGGGGAAGCAGAGATAAAATTACATAGAGGGACAAGTCAGAGTGAAAAGAAAAAGCAATTATCCCTCATCAAAAACTAAATCAGGCCCTGGCTGGTGTAGCTCAGTGGACTGAGTGCAGGCCTACGAACCAAAGGATCATGGTTCGATTCCCAGTCAGGGCACATGCCTGGGTTGCAGGCCGGTTCCCAGTGGGGGACGCACGAGGGGCAACCATACATTGATGTTTCTCTCCCTCTCTCCTTCCCTTCCCCTCTAAAAATAAATAAATAAATAAATAAACTAAATCAGCAGTTAAAACATACCCAACAGGCCCACCAGGGCCCTTGATGCACAGAGATGACCCAATCAAGTAACACACAGAACTCCCAAAGGCTTTCCTTCAGCTCATTTTAGATTCATAGGGCCCCAGAGTTAAGGACAGGTAGTGGCTTTGCCAGAAGTGATGAAATGAGGTGTTGGTGGTGTTGCAAAGAAACGGTTACATGGGCCCAAGCCAGATTAGCCCGCTGACCATCCTACTGGCCTTGGAAGTTCCGTATCAGAAGAAAAGAGGCAGTATTCCCTTTAGCAATGCACAGAGATGAATAAGCAAATACGTAAATAAATGAAAGAATGAAAACACTTGGCTAACTCGGCGGAAGAAAGAAGTTTCAAGAAATACTTTCTTTGGGGTCAAAGCCCCAATTCCTCAGTGCCAAGAGAAGATGCACTGAGTCTGGCAGGCAGCTGTCTAGATTCCCAGATAAAAGGCAAGGTTCCGCCACCCCTCACTGGGTAGGAAGCCAGCTGCAGACTTACCCCCAGGCCAAGGAGGAACTTCTGCTCGCTGCCAGACACCATGCAGCGGTAATCGAGCACTGGGCGGATCTTCTCCAAGGTTTTGGAGGTGAGCAGTGTGGGCTTATAGCTGAAGATGTCAATCTCAGTGCCCTGCAGCCCCGGGTCAGAGAAAACACGGCTGGGTTGGGGGAAGGGACAGGCCCTCAGTACGGGTGCCTGTACGGGGCTGGGGCAGGCTGGGAGAAGTACGGACAGGAAGCACCTGCTCTCTGAACCACCCCCTGCACCCCTGCTCTGCCTAACCAAGCACTTACTGGGAGCCAATTCCATCTGCCCGGAGTGTTCCTTTAGGACTATCAGGGGAGGCCGGGAAAGGAAACAACACCAAGCCTCCCAGTACAGATCAATTTACCTGAGCTCTAAGCAAATGTCACTAGAATATAAAAGCCAACCCTTCAATAAAACTGAAGGCAAGGACTCACCAGCAGCTGATGTGAGAGCAATTAAGTGATATCTCCACCCCATTCAGAAAAATGGACACATGCTATTCTACTGAGCCTTCAAACTCATTCTCAAAACCAGCACAATAGCCCATGATCTGGGCCAGATTTAAATGAAACCCAGGGAAGAGCTGGAAGTCGGGTGGTAGGAAAGAAACAAGGCAGAAGAAATCCAAGGACCAACTTACCAGAAACAGGTCAGGGAGCCTAGGGTTAGGCCAGACCCATTGCAAAGCTCTCCTGGCAGCCCCTCTTGGCCCTCGGCTCAGCTCCCCAGACCAAGATCACCCACATTTAATGTCTCCCCTGCAGGCAAATCTCACGGGACCCTACACTTGCCAGAGAGTGACAGTCTGCACCGTCCTTTGGGCGGCAGGAATGCTGAGCACAGCGTATCTCAGGACAAAAACCTTTAGACAGCCTGACGGGCTCCTGGGGAACTCAACACCCTGCACCGCAGGTTGCCCCTCAGCCCGGCCCCTTGGCGCCCAGGTGGTGGCTGCACAAACCCTTTGGAGGAAAGGCATCTGGGGTCTCGGTGATACTTTGCACATCTAGATGTAGGCCTCTCTAACTTTTATTGTCACCAGATACCACACTTACCTGAATCAGCTCAAAGAACTTGGACTTCGGGTCTGAGGAAGAAGGAGCAACTCGAGCCTGGTCTGGGATCTGAAAACAGACAGCAAAGAGCTTTGGTTTTCAAATGTACTTTTTTAAAAGTATTTTTAAAGATTTTATTTATTTTTAGACAGAGGGGAGAAAGAGGAGAGAAACATCAATGTGTGGTTGCCTCTGGTGCACCCTCCTACCAGGGACCTGACCTTTAACCCAGGCATGTGTCCTGACTAGGAATTGAACTGGCGACCCTCTGATTCATAGGCCGTACTCAGTCCACTGAGCCTCACCAGCCAGGCCTCAAATGTACTTTTGACTAAGGCTGAGTTGGTCTGTGCAGGCAAGGGGCTGGGTCAGAGGAGTGGGGGAGAGGAAGTGGCGTGGAGCACAGGAGGCCACTGAGAGGGGGATGGAGGAGGACAGTGTGGTCACTGCTCCCTTTCAGGCCCTGTGGTGGCACACCCCCTGTGCCGATTCCCTGTCTCCGCAGCTGTCTGTGGTCAGTGCTGCCGCTCAGGACAACCAGCAGTGAAATGAGACCTATTCGCCCACCACTCTTGGCCTTTATGACCCAGCTGCAGGGCCAGACTGGCAGTGAGGGGCCAAGGAGGTAAAAGCCAACAATGCTGAGGCTTCCGGCTCTGGAACGCTGTGAGGGAAGGCCCACGTGTTCATGAGGCAGGAGACCTTAAGGCGAAGTGCTTGGGAGTCAAACCTATTATTCTCCTCTACAGCTTCCCTGCCCTGGAGCGACAATGGGCTAGGGGCGAGATGCTCACCTCCCAAAGACGAAGGCACTGTTTCCGGATCTCTGCCTGCCGAGGCTCACTCAAGGTCCTGGGAAAATGAAACCAGCAAGTGATCAAAACCTCCGTGAGGTATAAGGAGTGTGCCTCTGCGCACCCCTCAGAACCCCACAGAGAAGCAGCCCACGTGCATAAACGTGCATGCACACACGGAGGCCATGCTACCGTCAGCCCAGAGAGCTTATCACACTCGCATGGCTCTGCCTCCTGAAGACGGGAGTTCAGATGTACACAAAAGGGGATGACCTTCCCTCACCACCTGACCACCTGGAGACCGCCAGGGTTCCCCACACACCCTCCCTCCAGTTACCCATGGCTACATGCTGGCTCCTCCTCTGCTGCCACAGGCCCCAGTGAATCCATGCTGGTGGCCATCACTATGCCACAGAAAGCTGAATTAGCTTATGCTTGCCCCTACTAGAGATCTTCCCTAACCAGTCCTGCTTTTCCTCTCTGAGCACTCTTTATTCTGTGTCTCCTGAGTGATGTATTCTACACCCCCTTACACGCCCTTAATAACTTTCCCTGTGTCCTCTTCCTAGAATCTTATCTTCCCAAAGACACCATAAAGCCTTTGAGGGCAAGGTTCATGCCACACGTTTCTCTGGCATCCTTCACAGACCACAGCAGAGTAGGAGATAAAGAGTACAAATTTTTAAATGTTTGCTGAAATGAAATGAAGAGCTCAGGGGGAGGAGCAAAATGAAGAGATCCTCCCTTGAAGTAGGGGAACTCTAGAATACGGGCAAGACTCACGTGTCTTGAACAAAGGCATGGATTTTGGCCAGAGCTTTGATCTGCAGACTACAGTGTCTAGAAGAAAAAACAAAAATCTCAGAAGGATTACCAAAAAATACAGCCCAAAGACATCAGGACAGAGAAGTTTAGCAGGAACAATGACCATCTATATTTAGGGGAGAGGCTAAAGAGTTGAAAAAGAACCCCTCAACCACACCCCAAAGTGCGGTTACATGGGCCTGCTGACGGCTGACGGTCAAGTAGAAGAAATGAATCCGACTCTTCATACACTCAGGTCCTGCTACAAGGATGGTTCTGATCCCATCCTTACTAACGTGAAAGCAATGGTGAACTGATTCTGATAAAGCAACAACAAAGCACAGACCTAGTTTACGGACTGAACTGACTTAACCCACCTACACTAACAGCTGCCCTTTTTATTCCAGTCTCCATTTTTCTTTTACATACACTGTCTAGAATTTAGTAAAAACACATGAAACCCGTGACACAGCAAGACAAGGCAACCCACTGACGAGCGAGAAAACAGTGCAAGAGAGCAATACCCAGAGATGGTCCAGATGTTGGAAGCATCAGACAGGGCCTTTACGATAACTGAAAAACACGTTCAAGGAGCTACTAGAAAAGGTGTACAACATGCATAAACAGATGGAGAATATCAACGGAAATACATAACCTTTATTTTTTAAAGCAAATGAAGTTACAGACTTGATCAACAGGCTGTTCGAGTTAAAGAATGACTCTGATGGGCTCATCAGCAGGCTGAACACAGCAGAGGAAAGAATCAGTGACCTTGAGGACAGACAAAAACTCAAACTGAAACAGAGAAAAAAGTGAAAACCATAACAAAGCATGTGAGCTCTGTGGACAATAACAAGCAGTGTAACAAAAAATATAACTGGAATCTCGGCAGAGGAAAGAAAGGATAAATATAATGACAAGGTAATAACTAAGAATTTCCCCAAATTGATGAATGAAGTCAATCCACAGACCCAAGGTAAAAAAAAGCCACCCTCAAGCAGAATCCATACTAAAAGAAAGAAACTATATATAAACACAAAATACATCATGCTCAACATGCTGTAAACAAAAGATAAAGAGAAAAGCATAAATGAACCAGACACACAGGGAAACAATGGCAAGACTATTGGCTGACTTCCCATCAAAAACCAAGGAAAGCGGAGATCAATATCTTTAACGTGCTGAATATTGCCAACTTCGAAATCTATACCCAATAAAAATACCCTTCGAAAGTGAAAAGTAAATAAAAACATTTTCAAAAGACAAGCTGAGGGAGTTAGTCTCCAGCAGACCGCACTACAAACAAGGGCTGACGGAAATCCTTTAGGGTGAAGAGAGATGATTCCGCATAGCAACCTGGCTCTGCAGAACACCAAAATGGGTATGTCAGTAAATATCAAGAAACCTTCAAAACTAAATACATAAAAACAAATACTCACACACACTTATCTTTTTTTTTTTAAATATATTTTATTCATTTGTTTTTAGAAAGAGAGGGAGGGAGAAAGAGAGCAAGAGAAGCATCAATGTGTGGTTGCCTCTTGTGCACCCCCCCAACGGGGGACCCGGCCTACAACCCAGGCATGTGCCCTGACTGAGAGGCGAACCTGTGAACTTTTGGTTCTCAGGCCAGCACCCGATCCACTGAGCCACACCAGCCAGGGCCACACACATTTATCTTTAAATCTCTTTAAAAGACTGTCAGACTGGCCGGGTGGCTCAGTTGGTTAGAGCGTTATCCTGATGCAGCAAGGTTGTGGGTTCGACCCTTGGTGAGAGCACATACGAGAATCGACCAATGAACGCATGAATAAGCGGAACAACAAAATTGATGTTTCTCTTTCTCAAATCAACAAAAAGATTTTAATAAAAAAAGACTATAGATTGTTTAAAATAAAAAGGGCAATGTAAAGTAA
Organism: Carollia perspicillata; assembly: GCA_004027735.1. Classification (NCBI taxonomy): domain Eukaryota; kingdom Metazoa; phylum Chordata; class Mammalia; order Chiroptera; family Phyllostomidae; genus Carollia; species Carollia perspicillata. The sequence continues at coordinate 6,938 of PVKM010024519.1, forward strand.
GATTTTTCTATAAAACAAGAGCACGAAGGAAGGAGGATTACAAAAGCATGTTTACATCTGGTGAGGTTCTTACACTGTTCATGAAGCAGAACACTTTTTGAAGAAGCTATGATAAATTAAAGACGCACACTATAATCTCTGGAGTTAACAACTGAAACATAACATACAAAGAGCATAAAAAGAAAAAAACCCAAGAAGATAAAAAGAAATACTACTAAAAATACTTAATTTGCTTCCCCAAAAAGGAACAGAGAAACAGAAGGCAGGATAAACAGAAATCAAACAACCAAGACAAAGGATTTAAACCCAAACATATCAACAACTGCAGTCCATGTAAAGTATTGAACACCCCAATTAAAAGGCAGAGACTAGTCCTGGCCAGGTGGCTCAGTTGGTTGGAGTGTCCCACCAAAAGATTTCAGGTTTGATCCCCAGTCAGGGCACATAAGGGAGGCAACTGATTGATATCTTCCCCCCAACCCCCATAAAATCAATAAACATATCCTCAAGTGAGGATTAAAAAAAGAGAGACTGTTACACTAGATAAAAAAGGTAAGACCCTACCATATGTTACTTATTTAAAAGATTTTATTTATTTTCAGAAAGAGGGGAAGGGAGGGAGAAAGAGAGGGAGAAAAACATCAAAGAGTTGCCCCTAACAGGTCCCCAACCAGGAACCTAACCCACAACCTAGGCATGTGCCCTGACAGGGAATAGAACCAGCGACCTTTTGGTTCATGGGACAATGCCCAACCCACCAAGCCACACCAGTCAGGGCCCAACCATGTGTTATTTACAAACACAAAGACAAGTTGAAAATAAAAGAACGTGAAAAGATAAACCACGTAAGTAGTGAACAAAAGAAAGATGATGTGGCTACATTGCTATCAGACAAGCAGACATCAAGACTAAGGGTATATCAGAGATAAGGAAGGACGTGCCGTTACTGACAGGAGGTCAATTCGTGAAGACAAAATAACCTTAAATGTGTGTGTGCCTGCTAATAACAAAAACTCCAAACACATGAAGGAAAACTAACAAAACTAAATAAATAGACAAATCATTTTAACAGCCTTCTTTATGCTACCAACAGATGTAGTCAGTATCAGTTAAGATATGTAAGATCTGAAAATCACTATGAACCAACTTGACCAAATTAACATTCATAAAACACTACACTCAACAATAGCAGTTGGAATATTCAAAGATAGATCATACGATAGGCCAGGAAAAAAGTCTCAATAAATTTCAAAGGATGAAAATCATACAGAGTATATCTTAGAAATCCCAAAATATCTTGATGTTAAATATAACACATCTATATAATCCATAAATCAAAGAACAAATTGTAAGAATAATTTTAGAAATATTTTGAATGCTGTAACAATGAAAAAAGATATCAAAATGTGGGAGACTCAGCTAACCAGTCCTTAAAGGAAAATTTAATATAAATATATGTAAATGCTATAAATAATTGATTAAATAAAATAATTATTAATTCCTTTAAAAATATATAGTTATTTATTTTTAGAGAGAGGGGAAGGGAGGGAGAAAGAGAGGGAGAGAAACATCCATGTAGGAGAGGAACAGCAATCAGTTGCCTCTCACATGTACCCCGACCGGGCACCTGGTCCACAACCCAGGCATGTGCCCCCACTGGGAACTGAACCAAAAACCTTCTGCTTTGCAGGATGGCACCCCACTGAGCCACAGTGGTCAAGGCTAATTCCTTCATGCTTCTTAATTTGGGCTCAATTTGCTTTTCTTTTTCTAGCTTCTTGATTTTAGACTCTTTTTCTTTTCATATATTTATGTATGAATTACAAGACTATAAAAAGAAATATATAGCACTTAAATATACACATATATTCAAACCAGCGAAGAACTTCAAAAGAATACAGATTTAGAGACTAATATCCCTAATGATCATAGACACAAAAATCAGTATTAAGATATAATAAATCAAATACAGCAACATATGAGAGTGTAACTCATGACCAACTCGACTTAATCTAAAAATACAAGATTTGTTTGCCATTTGGAAATCATCAATGTAATTCACTATAAATGAAATAAAAGAAAAATAATTTCTATAGATACATAAAAAATATTTGACAAAATTAAACATCTAGGCATGGTAAAAACTCTCAGCAAACAAAGAATAGAAGAAAACTTTGTCAACCTGATAAAAGATATCTACGAAAAACCTACAGCTAACACATATTTGATGGATAAACATTTTGCACTTAAAATCAAGAACAAGGCTAGGGTGTCTGCTCTCATCACTTCAATTTAACATCACACCAGAGGAACCAGAGGTGCAACGAAGCAAGAAAAAAAGAGAAACACCATTAGGATCCAGCAATCCCTCTTCTGAGTATTTATCCAAAGTAACCGAAACTGGGGTCTTGAAAAGGTATTAGCATCCCCATGTTCACTGTACCATTATTCAAAATGGCCAAGATGCAGAAACAACCCAAATGTCCATGCACAGGTGAATGGATAAAATGACCTCATTTAGTCCCCCAAGAAAACACTTCCACGGACTCACTGCTACTATATAGCTCTCCAACCTACCACGAAAAACTTGTTTCTAATGCTTGCCCCTAAAAAACTGAGCCATCTGTCACGACTTTACATTACCACTACCTGGGAGGAGGAAAAACAATTAAACAAGGTTTAAAAATAAAACAAGACACAATATAACAAAACACACAACAACAGCATTCAAATCACCTATCGGGGGAACTCATGAACTGACAAAGGCTTTGGAATCAGAAACTTCCAAAGCCTGTCATGTACTTGCTTCCCAGCTACCTCCTGCCTCCAAACAGGGGCTCCACAAGCCAACCACCACGACGGCCTTGTACAGACAAGCAATTAAAGGGAAATTACTCCCGCCACCAGGGACACAAGATGAGGCTGCTCTTCAGGCCCCCATGGGCAGGGCTAAGGCACCCAGGCTCCCACTGGCCACCCTTGTGAAAGGGCACGGGAGCAGGATGAGGGTCCTTACGGTATTCTAGGTCCCAGGGGGCCAAGAACAAGCAGACCAAATCCAGTTAACCAATTTTTCAGGGTTGACAAGTGGATACCAGGAGCCAATCATTTAGTCCTTCATTCTCCGGCCTTCCCTAACATCCTAGTGGTGCCAGCAACAAATACCTGGTTTGCTTACCTCTCATTGGACCGTATCATGTAGTCAGTAAATTCATGGTCTCCCTTGATCACTTCCAAAGGGACCACAAGGTTGACATCGGAATCAGTGTTTCGCAGCTGGTTGAGTTTAATATTGACTGAGAAGAGGTACTCCCGCACATCATCTATGCCCACCTTCAGGCCCTTGCACACCACATACCTGGCAGGAGAAAAATTTCACTCCATGAACAAGGCCTTTCTGCCAACATTCCTCCTCCCCAAACCCCTGGAGTCATGAAGTTTAACAGCCTTAAGCCTATGCACAAGGAACAGCACAGACTCTGTGCTGCAAAAGTTCACCTCAAATCCTTCCTTTTTATGGTGGACTGTATTTCTACTCTTTATGGCCGCGGTTCCCAAGGGCCCTGTGTCAAGCTGGCTGCATCACCATCACCTGGGGATTCTGATAGATTAAAGACTCATCAATCAGACGTTCCAGGGATAGGGCTCAGAACTCTTACGTTTTTAACAGGCTACCTAGCAATTCGGTTGGGCTGCATCTTCTCTCACATTGTGCATGGGCGCTGTGTCCCGCCTAGGAGGCTTCTGACTGGTGGTCCCCTGGCCCTGTCCCAACCCATGTTTCTCCAGGTGTCCCTTCTATTGATCACCTCCCCCTTCCTGGGCCAACCCAAGGATCCCCCACATAAGTGTGGTGGATAAGGCTTGTAAAGGAGGAGGCAGAGGCTGAACTGGCATATCACAGACCCACTAAGGTCCCAACCCTGACTCCTCTGGGCTTAATCACTTCTTTCAAGTCAAGGTTTTTAACGTAGCTTGAGGGAACACGCCAGAGAGATGCACCAGGATTTGTGTTCTGACATTTAGCCAACTACTCGGATTAAAATGGAGAGGAAAACCTCACCTCTCTGAGTTGGCAGGACGGCTGGTAATCGGCTTAAACAGACACACTCGTTCAAAGCAGCAGTACAGCAGGTAGATGAGCCCCACGCTGAACGGTGTGAACACGTCAAAGGTTTTACAGATGAAGTGCCCTCCTGGATGAGAGAGAAGACGCCAATACAAGTTGGGAGGTTCTAGTCCAGGAGGTGGGAACGGTGGTCTCAGGGAGTAAACATGGCCAAGTCAGGGACTCAGAACCTGGGTCCCTCACAAGTCGGAGGCAGCGTAAGGGGTCCGTTTAGCTTTAGAGGGGACTTGGAGGATTCTGCAGCACTGTCTTCCCTAACTTCCTCATTCGGCCACCTGTCACCTAACATAAGCAGGCTTCTTTTTCTAACTTCCGAGCCAGCCCTTACGCATGCTCTTTTCTAACAGGGCCTCCAGTGGGTCCTGGGCCGGGGGGACGGCCGGGGGTGTCACCTGTCCGGACAACGGAGAGCGCCATGAGGAACTGGCAGAGCAGCAGCTGCTTGCTCAGGATCTCCTGCAGGTTCTCCTGTCCCTCCACGGAGAAGCCCTGAAACGGCAGCAAAGAACCGGGGTGGGGAAAGAAGTGAAGACGACTGAAAAACATCTCTATCTCATCTTCATCGAGGTTTCTTCAAGTGTTTTCATGGCTCTCCACCACCTGACTGATAAAGACACAGCTCGAATTGGAGTTATTTTGGCAGGTCATATGGTTCATTATACACGGGACCCAGGCCCGACAACTGGACCACGCCATCTGCTCTAACACACCCTGAGGGTGGAACCAAGTCTGGTTTTCCAAGGAGGTGGTCCGGAAAATTTTAACACGCGCTTAAGGATCCAAGGGAAGAAGAAGGCAGAACAGAAGCAAAGCACTGGCTAGTCACAGGCCGAATACAGGAAACAGTGCTCTGGTGAGTCGGATGAGACCCGGGAAGTGCGTGTGGCGTGAGTGCTCTGCTCGGGCTCCCTCGGCCTCTGTGCCGACCGCTGAACAGGCCCCAGTTCTGTGACAGAAGAAAAGTCAGCAAACCTCTAACACTCGGTGATCTCGCTTCCTCCGCTGAACAAGGCCTGACTCGTGAAACCCACTTTCCTGTCCAAAGACCATGAAGTTTCTCCCTCTAGCTATCAGGGTCTCTGGCCAGGACATTTGTTCAAAGAACGTATGTTGCTGTTCTTGGAGTGGTCCCCTCCTGTGAGAGCCCCGCAGGGAGCAGAGAGCCAAGCTCACTGAGAAGAAAAGGGGGCTGGGGGCTGGGGGAGGGGAGCAGGCAGCTGTGTAATGGGCATGGTTTCAATTCTGTAAAATCAAAACATCCTGAGTATCTCTTTCAAAATAATGTTAATATATTTAACACTACTGAACTGTACACTTACAAACGGTTTAGATGGTAAATCTGTTGCATGTTTTTTACCACAATAATTTTTAAAAAGTAAATGAGGCTGTCACTCGTTAAGCTGGCCCCAGCCAGGCCAGGTTTCCCTGACTCAGTCTTACGAAGATAGTAGCTAAATGGTTCAGAAATCAAAAATGTTCAGCGGACTCTGGCCGGTGTGGACTGAATGCGGCCTGTGAACTGAAAGACTGATGGTTTAATTCCCGGTTGGGCCACATGCATGGGCTGTGGGCTGGATCTCCAGGCTGGAGGGTGTTCGAGAGTCAACCAATTGATATATTGTATCTCTCACACACTGATGATTCTCTCCCCCTTTTTCCCTTTCTTCCCGTCTCTCTAAAAATAGATAATAAAATGAAATATTTTAAAAAGTGTTTAGCAATGTCTTCTAAATTTATCAACACTCATCAAAATGCATGCCTGTTTATAGGGTCAATCAAAAAAGAAGAAAAAAAGTGGCCCAGGTCTCCAGTCTACATTGCTGAAGAAGAAAGACAACCCTTGAGTCTGCTGCTCCAGCTGCCCGATTGCAGTGGGGCCTCCCAAGCACTGCCAGAAACACCCGGCTCAGCCAGGGCAGCCCCTGCCCCCAGCCCGTGCTGTTACCTGCTGAGCGCAGCGCTCTGAGAGCCCATGCTGGTATCCTGCACATTCCTTCATCTTTCCACAAGCTGATACTCGAAAGTCTACCCAAGTTGTCCCAGAGGTTCCAGAGCCCCAAGAATGAGGCTCCAAGAATATTCACTTTAGCCCAGCCACTGACTGAAAGCCTGCTGCGGGTTCCTGGAGCTGCCGCCTTCGGTTACATGCTCACCTATCAGCCCATCCAGAGGCCCAGAGGTGGCGGTGTACAGACAGCCTCTGCCAAGAGCGGCACCCAGGTGACAGACGATGGAAATGCTCTTCCCAGTTTGGCCTAGTTCACCTTAGTCATGGTCCTTACCTCACTGTGTCTCACAGCCAACCTAGGCCCTTTGAAGAAGTGAGCAGAGAGGGGCCACCTGCTCCAAGCAAAGGTGTCCACAACAGCACTGCCTTGACAAAGTTATCATTGAAACATACGCACAAAAGAACAGAAACATAAATCATGCATCCCCTACTATCTGAACAGTGAGCTAGCACCTTCCGGGGCAGCTAAAAGGCTAACATAACAGAACAAAAACAATTCTCAAGCCTCTAATGTTACAAATGCCTGAAGCATCAGCCTATGGACAGCAGAACACCTACCCCATCGGCCATCAGAAAGTGGACTCCCTTGCGATCTGTGTTATCCAGGACAAAATTCCGGAAAGCAGTGATGTTCTCTGGGCGGGTGATGTCTCCATCTCCATCAACCCCACCCTCGCCTGCAGGACACAAGATTCGCATTAATCTCGTTGGTCCTGTGCACCCCAAGAGCTGGGGCAAGAGCTCTCCGGGGCTGTGAAAAAGCTACCAGATGGGTCACGAGGTCCAGGAGCAAACTCTCGGCAGGACCCCTCTTGCAAGGCTGCCTTGTAGTGATGGACTGAGAGGCAGAAACAGGGCCCTGCTGTATGTAATAAAACAGAGATGAAAAGCAGTTAACCAGCCAAAAGTCAGCAACTGGAACAGAGAGCCTTCCTCCCCAAGGCCAACGTTGTGTTTAAAATGCTTACATTTCAGAAGCAGTACTGACTTTTTAATAAGGACTGTTAAGAAAGGACTTAGAATCTGCTGTCAAATCACGGCAATCAAGACCGAGTGGAGGGGGCTGCTGCGAGGCTGCTGAACTGTCTGTTACCAATACTTTCCACACCCCCGCACCAGGCTGGAGACGGGCACGGGGCGTGTGTGTTAATAACCCTGCCAGTGCTCAGCCGGAGATCAGGCAGTTTCATTATCTCCTGTTACCAGAGAAGAAAGGAGGAATGAGTACGGTTTGGATGAGAGCTTGCCTAGCGGAGTGTTTAACCTGTAACCCGCAGGCCTGGGGTAAAAAGGGACAGCCCAGGGGAAACTGAGACCTTCATGGCATGGGACTAGGACCCCCAGGCTGAGAGACCTAGGAAAGAACACATGGCAAGCGGATAGTAGCTGCTACTGACCCGAAGTCCCCACAGAGGACTGCCCCATGTCCCCTCGTACCCTCGGTGTCCCTACCGTAGTAAGGTTCGAAGAGCTCGCTGGAGGCTGAGTAGAAGTCCTCCAGCTTGAAGTCGTTCGGGCCCTTCAGAGTCATTCCGAAGCCCTTCGCGTGCCACTTCTTCCTCCACAGCACGTACTCCGAGAAGCCGCCCGGGCCTGCACAGACATCGGCGAAGTACAGAAGCTCAGCTTCCCGGTCCTTTACCAGCGGTTTCTGCAAAGCCAAGTGGAAGACGGGGGAGGAAGAGAAGAGATGGCTCAGTGGGAGCAGGAGGGAGTGAAATCAGCCTCTCCCCAAGCACAAGGCGGAGTTCCCGCCAGGACCACGACACCCAGGAAATGCAACTCTGTGACCGTCACCCTCCAGGGTTGCCCACCCCGACCTCGAAATACCCCCGCGCCTTCCCCACCAACAGGCCTAGCTCAGACTCCTCATAAACACATCTTAATGGGCACCTGAGTGTGCGTTTTTTGTTTCTCGGCCTCTTTTCTTCACCATATCCCGCCTTACAAGAGTCCTACTGAGCAGAGTTGACGCATTACACACAGGAAGAGACACCGAGACACAAAGCGCCCCGTTCCCAACCAGTGTGCAGCAAAGGTAAACCAGGGGCCAGTCGGCCTGACTGCCAGACTCGGGTCTCGCTGTCCGACCCACGTCTGGGGGCCCTGACGTCATCCACCTCAGCCACAGCACCTACCTACCTTCCCAGACCACAGCCTCTGCCTCCCCGCTCCCCTTCCTCCTAGGAGCTCCCTTTTTTTTCAATTAACTTTTTATTTTGTAATAATTTTAGATTTACAGAAAAGTTGCAAAGACAGAGCTCTCAAATAACCCTTCACCCAGTTTCCAGTTTTACTGACATCTTACACTGCCATTTGTCAAATCCAAGAAACTAACATCGGCACTCTACTACTGACTAAACTCAGACTTGATCGGATTCCACTAGAGTCCTTGTTCTGTTCCAGGATCCAAGACCCACAGTGCATTTGGTCTCCTCCTTTTTCACACCCCTCTCTTCTCTTGCCTTTGCCTCTCTGGTAGCTGGGGGCCTGGCACGGTGCACAGCTGGCAGCGGACGAGACAGAGGGAAGAGGAAATATAGGTGTGCAGCTTCCAGAGCACCCTCAGAACACCCACCCAGCTCAGAAATAACTACATTATAATAACCGTTTGAACTTTTGTTGGATTATAGTTTGGGCCACTTGAGTGGCTTTAACTCTTGATCTGAAATTCATGCTGAACGCAGCACTGACCTGTGCTGTGTTTACATTTCCCTTTTACACACCTGGTCCCCGGACCCTCCACAGTGGAGAGGAGGCCCCACCTCCAACAAGAGGTTGGGCTCTGGTAGTGGCAGAAGAGGACCCTGATGAAGGGGCTCAGGCAGCTCGGCCTGCCCTCTCTACGGACTGACACGGCTGAGTGCTGTCCGGAGTTCCGTGACTGCCAGATGAAGATCAGAAAGCTTTAGGGAAACCAGTTTTAAGAAAGAAATAGAAAAACTAACATCCACAACTCAGCCCATTTCTAGGTGACAAGAGTCTTCCCTCTGATGACAGCTATCTAGCTTTATCAAAACAGTGAATATGTCTCTGGAAAAAGTAACTTTAGCTAAAAACACACTTCTCCATCCTGCGACAAGGCCACCCAGGCATGCTATGCTGTATCAGTTCTTTCCCCACTTCCCTACCACTCTGCCCATTCCTTGTTCCCGAACCATCAATTGCTCGTATATTTGGGTTATATTCATTTGTGCGCGCGCACACACCCACCCACCACCACCACCACCACCACCCCCGCCAATGGCACTTGCCAAGAACATGAGGTAGCACTGTCCCGACGGCACAGTAGTAATGAGGCGGGGGTCACAAGCCCAAGGCCTGCACAGGCTGGACACTGGTCCTCACCACAAGGTGGGCCCCAGTGACCTAGACCCAGGCTCCTGCTTCTCCAGCTGGGTGGGCAGCTGGCCCAAAGGAAGTCTAGGGGAAGAAAGGGGAGTGCACCAACAAAAGCATCTCAGCTCCAAAAAGAGATGATAAATATGGTCTCATTTTGTGATTTCAAGACTTGGGACTCTCACAGGCCACAGCCAGAAGGCCCTGTCATACAAAGGACAGCTGGGGTTCTCGCCTCTGTCACCTACTGGCTGTGCAGTCACAGGCAAGCACACAATTTATGCCTTGAAGCCCAAGTTTCCTCAACTATAAACTGGGACTAATGTAGGTTGTTATTTAAGACTGCTACAGGATTAAATAAATTAGCAAATGTCAAAAACCTTAATAAACTGTAAAATACTAAACAAATGTAAGATACTGTATTGAACTAGATGAACTACCTCGGAGTCAAGACTCTTGCCCTTTTCCATCTTTTCTCCTCCCAGTGCCTCGCTGGGCACGTTCTCAGCGTGCTCATTTCCTCTGAAACAGCACTGGAACTTAAACATCTACCTTCAGTTTTTGTCGCCTGCTACACTTCAAAACGTGTGTTCTTACCTCAACAACATCCCTAGGCACACAGATTCCTCACATAATGTTATGGTTTATAATGCACTTCCATATACCCGAAGAACTTAAATTCCCTTTTGTCCTTCGTCTCTTCCAACTCCTGTTTACAATTCCTTTATTTCCTCCCCTAGTCTCTGTTCAACTTTTACCGCCACCTGCAGAACTCAGGGAAACCCTGAGTCGTGTTCCCGCTCCCGTTCTCCACCTCTGACCCCTCCACACCACCCCAAGCTTCATGTTCTGCACCCCCGCTCACTGGTCTTCTGTGATTTGCCTGCTCCGAGAGCCAGAGACCCTAGCAAACCTGGTGTGTGCTGGGGCCTCGGCCACTCCCCTCCTTCCCGGGAACTGCCCCAGAGCACCTCTGCTTACCTGAAAACACACCAAGCCCGCTGGCCCTGGCCGTCACTCTGGTGCTCAGGGAAAGGCAGAGATAAAAAGAAGAAGAAAATACCAGGGGCTGGAGAGAACTCACTTTTTATAGTCGAGTGTACAGAAACATCCCTGAAAGGGCAATTCCCTGTGGCCACTCACAATCAATTCGGGTCAAGACTCTGCCTGAAGCATACAAACGCGGTGCCGTTTCCTATGTAACTGACGTCTTCGCCCTCGACCTGAACGGTTCGGCCTAGTGCCTCCTTCACTTTCCTGACAGCAAAAGACAACAACCAGATACCAGCTGCTGGAGGCGCTTCCATCCAAAAGCCCAAAAGGATGCTGTGACTTCCCATCAGCTTGACAGAGCTCCTTTGCCAGGCAGGAGTTTAAAACCATTTGGAGCTCAGAAAATTTAATCAACATGATATCAACCTAATTTTCTCAAGATGCTAATTCCAAGAGCGCTTTTGTGCTGCCTGCTGGTACTAGAAAGTGGGGTGGGAGACCGGGAGAGAAGCGACTGAAGGCCGGGGGGCTCCATGCCAGCTCTGCCAGCACGGAGAAGGCCGTGAGGCAGGGGGAACTGAGACACTGAAGAGCTTGGAGAAGAAGTTTCTTCAGTGAGTGGATAATTGGGGGCTAATGGAAGAAGGGTGAATAGAGCAGAAACAGAGCGCCCCCGTTCTAGAACCGGGTGAAAATGCCTTGAAGCCCAGCCAAGGTAATGCCAGAGTGAAACTTCCTTTATTCTTCCTCTCCCGTCACAGAGGCTGTGTGTTCAGGAAAATGAGATGCAGCAGAGCAGAAGGTCGGCTCACTCTGCCGTCTCTTGAGAAGGGCCAAGGCCTGATAACTGGACCCCACACAAAGCTCGTTCTAAGCGGCAGGAAGGGCAAGGAGCCACATCAGAAATCACAGATCTGAGAGCTGGAACAACTCTTAAGAACCTTTTGGTCCTGCACTGGCCCTGTGGCAGGTTAGTAGGGCTACTTTCAGAGAGCAGGCAGCGGAGGCACAAGGAAGGCGTGATCCTAAGTGACGCCGCCTATGACCGTGAGTGCTGCACTCCCCTCCGTGACACGGCCCGGACGCTGACCGTAAACGGATCAGCGGAAGGCTCCAGAGGCCCACCTTTCGTTCACCTCTCAACATCCCCCAGAGCACCCCCTTCGCACACCAGAAACAGCACCCAAGTCAGATGATGTCAGTTTCGAATCGGAAAATAAGCTCACTCCAAGGACTGGACGGTCCCCCTTCTACTCCAACTCATCCACGGTACAAAGGCAGGCCGTTGTCACCCTGGTGACAACTGGCTTCACATGTCAATAAGCACAACAGGCTTTACAAATATCCCAACTCTGCACACTTACCAGCTCTCAGGGCCACCGGAATGTCCAGAACCTAAGGCTATGGGGAAAGGAGTCACATCTATCTCATTCCAAATTATACTCCCGGTGCCTTAGCTCTGTGCCTGGCACAAAGCAGGGGCTGGATAAACACATGTTTAATGAGTGCAGGAGGCAGGCCCGTGCTCTACCTCGTGGCCTCATCTACCTGTTCCCTAGGCCATTAGATGCCACAGCTGCTGAGCGTGCCCAGGATTTCCCTTCTCCACTGCTGCAAGCCCTGCCCACCTCGACCTGGAGTGAGCAAGAGGATCTGCAGAGTGGGGGGCTGGGACACGAAGCCCTGGAGACAGTGCTTACTGGGGCACTCCTGGGACCACAGAAAACACTGTGGGACCCCCATCTGAGGAGCTCAAAGCAAAATACATCTCGAACATCAAGTGTGTATCTCTAACACATCACAGGTATAACTGCATTGCACAAATGGCAATTTCTGAGCCACTGAAGCTTAAGCCCATTTTACGCTATGATTTCAGAAGCAGAAACTTGTTCTCACCCCGTAAGAGTCCCGTGGATTTGTAAAAATGCGATCAAACACAAAATCCATGTTAGCCATCTTCATTGCCGCCCTACAACAAAGTCAGACAGAGAAGCTCAGTTCAGTACCAGACATACAGAAAGCTGAAGCTCAAAGAAAAGGCGGAAGGGTACATGCGTCAGGGGAGGGGAGGGGACGTCAGCGAACCTGTTTAGGAAGAAGACTCCCCGGATCATCTCGTAGGGATTGGCCCGGGTCCGCGCTCGCCGCATCTCCTCCCCGTCCAGGACATCGAACACACTCTGCCCAGAGAGAATCAGAAACTCAGGGTGAGCATCACCCTCCGGGATGGGACAGGGCTCGTAACAACTGGAGGAGCCCAACGAGCAGCCCTCCACAGAGCAAGGCTCCGGCTGTATCCCAGCTTGAAAATGACCAGTTGTGTGACCCTGGACAAGTTACTCAGTCACTCCGACCCCCAACTACATCACCGGTAAAACGTGAAAAAATAAAATGTAAGCATGTCCCTGGCACATGGTAACTGGTTAATAAATGGCATCCGTGGTTACGCACAGGGCCGCCTCTTGGCATTGCTATTCCTCACAGCAAACGTTTCTCCACTCCAGCAGCAACTTTCCAAGGGCCAGAGTTCTGACACCAAGGCTCTCTTGACCGGGGCTCACTGAGAGAGAGCAAACAAACCAAGACCTACCGCACAGGAGGGATCCCTTCTCCATTCTCCTATCTCCTCTCTGAAAGAAAGCCTCACTTCACATGAGCAACAGTCACTGGAAGGACATTCCCAACCCTCAGAAAATAAGACCTGTGGGGTTGGTCTGAGGCCTTACTGCTTCTCCAACCCATTTCCTCCTCAGTTTCCTTGGCTCATTCTGTCCTGAGCAATGCACTTCCTGGCCCAAAACTCAGGCCACAGGTTATCAAGGGGAGGCTAACATTCACCGCGCATGTTAGGAGCCTCACACCCAGTATTTTATTTGATTCTCACAGCAACCCTGGGAAGTATTTTTTCTCCCTATCTTATAGATGAGGGAACTGAAACTCAGAGAAGCGAAAGCAACTGGCCCAAGGTCACACAGTAAAAAATGTTACAAAACTAGGATTTGAATTCAGGTCTTTCTGATGCTAAAGAATGATTCCAAACTTCTCTTTACACCAGCTCTCCCC
>PVKM010024520.1:0-20464 GCA_004027735.1 Carollia perspicillata
CCACCTTGCTGAGCCCAGTTTCAGCAAGGACCTGACAAGTCAGTCTAGAGAGGACCTCCCCCACTTTCGATATCTGATTAAGCTCTCCGTACTCCTGCCTTGATGTCCTAGGCTTGCCTAAGGGCCAGTCTAGCAAGAATCCTCTCACCCTTGATGTCTCTTCTTCACAATTTTTTAGCTACTGGTCCTCTCACTGTGCATGCTGGTTAGTAATCTTCGGTGGTCTCTGTTGTATTCAGAGTTGAGCACATGTATTTCCCACAGTATATCTCTTTCTACAATATTGCCATCATCTTGACTAAAGCCTTCCTTACCATTTTAATGTGTTAGAATAATTTTTCTTTAACATCTGATACTTGAGAATTATCTAGTGGGTATTACAGGTATAGAACTGGTGAATACATAACTTAAATTTCTGATCCTAAAATTGGAATAACTGTAAAGATCGCTTGGCTCACATGATATTGGAAGAAATCCCTCTATAAAAACAGTCTTGATTGAATATTTATTTTTTAAAAATGACTACTTTATAGGGAAGTCCATTTAATTTTTTGGACAATTCTGAATATTAGATTTTTTTTATATTTAGCCAAATTCACCCAATCCTCCCATCTAATAATCTGAGTTCTGACCTGTGAATTTACAAAGAATAAATTGATTACCTGCTAGATGATAGCCCTTGAGCTGTCATAGCCCATGCTCAGCATTTCCTTCAGAGGAAAAATTCAAGTATCTGTAACTACTCCTCAGGTGATGTGATGTCTAGATCTTTCTTTGCCCTAGTCACCCTCCTGTGGTTTCACTTCAGCTACTCAGTGTCCTCTTGTATGTCATCCCCAGAATGACTCAGTGTACTCTCAGTGTGTTCTGATCAGTGCAGGCGGCCTCGGACTTCCTAGGTCATGCTTTACTGCAGCGGACAGTGGCACTGGGGCTTTGGGCTGCCTGCCCGTTGAAAACACATAGTCTTTTGTATGTGAACTATTATTAAGCCAGCTGTCTTCCATTTGTTATTTTAGAGTTGATTTTAAGCTTGGATTTAGGACACTACATTTGTTCCTGTTAAATTTCAGACCATGTCCTGGTTCTGTTGTGATATTTTTGAATTCCAACTCAGTGACTGAATATACTAGTGACAGTAAGAACTGTATATTATCTGCAAATCTGGTAAATATGTTTGCATGCATCCCAAATCATTGATAAAAATACTGAACAAGGCACTGAGTCCTCTGCCTTGTCTAACTCCTCCCTTCAGGAGGCATTGTTTGACTTGGAGTCACATAGGTGAGTTGTAAAGCCTGGCTCTGCCCTTTACTGACCTTGCGGCCTTGACATTATTTAACTGGTCCAAGCCTCAGTTTCTACTTCTACAAAGTGAGGCCAATAATAATAGTATTTATTTTATGGCTTGATGTGGAGCTAAAATGAGAACACTTCCGTGAAATCCTTAGCCTAATGACATAAGTATTATTTCTCCATATTAAGAAGACTCAAAATTTAGCAGTTATGATGTAGGAAAAGGATTTCATATGTTGTTTAGGGTAGAAAGCATAGAATATGTTCTTTATTTTATGTTTTTCATAAACAGGAAAAACAATTGCTAGCTTAACCATGGATGGGGAATTTCTATACTGGATCTCCACAGCAAAGGACAGCACACGGATTTATCAAGTAAAGAAAAGTGGAGGGGCCGTCCTCTCCCAGGTGAGAGCCGGGAGGAGTGAGCGTATCTTGGCTTACAGTTCGCTGCTGCAGCCTTTTCCAGGTAATGGAGTCACATCTTCATCAGCGTGTTCTTCCAGTCCAGGGTCTGAAAAGTCTCAGAGTGTCTCCTTCTCTAAGCTGTTTCTCCAACTGGTTTGTTGTGCTGTTAGTGTAGCTCCGGACTGTGAGGATAGGGTGTGCCCTGTGACTCTAGTTTGCCTGCATCACAGCATCTGTGTGTGTGTGTGTGTGTGCACACACACACACAGCTCGGGCTGGGGTAGGAAACCCTTGTTTTGTCGTCCTCTCGGCCTGCTCCTCTTTCTCTTCTCAGTCCTGAAAGCGCCCTGCTTTCTGTCTTTTTTCTTTTGACAACATTTTAAACTCCCAATGATGTCAAAATTTCAGGTCTTTTTCAAAGTAAAATGCCTACTTATAATAGCAATAGGTGCACCAACCATTTAACACGTGTACATTTGTGCTACCATTTTAATTAAATTCCTATCTTTTTTAAAAAGTGTCACTCATGAAAGATTTCAGTGCTGTGCCCCTGACCCTACTCCCCTCATAAACCCTGTGGATTTCATTGTGCAATTTTGTATAATGCAATGGTTTTTAGAAAAGTATGTGTCACATTATGGGCAGAGTTGACTATATATTTAGTACTGGGAGTCATAATAAAAAATGTTTGAAATCTAAAAACCAACCAACCAACAATAAAAACAGCACTACATAGACTCATCGGTGACATTCAAACCTAAAGTGGTGTTTGAGTTGTTTTCTCAAGTTCTCCCTGCCATTAAAGTACCTATGTCATTCCAAATTAAGTATAACTCCCCACTAGAGAGGGACAGAAATGAATAAAACAAACTCAAATAATCTTTGCTTAAATGTATTCATTTATAAAAGTATGCAAGTTACAAAATATTAAGAATGGAAGGTTTTATAAATCAATCAAATGCACGTTTTGGGTAAAGAATTAATTTTCCACTTCGAGAAAGTTAAGAGACTTTAAAAGTTCACATAAGGTCTGTTTAAATTTGAACAGACACGCACGTACACACACATCTCTCAAAAGAAAAGTCCTGAAACTACTGTGAGCTTTCATCATTGGAATTCATTTAAATACTGCCTTCAAAAGAAAACAAGCTTTGCTACTATGGCATTATTAAGAGTACTTTAGCTCCACCTACTGGAAATTTTAAGAATTTATCAGTTGCCTCGCTCCCCTTTTTCTGAGGCACACAGCATCTTCAAGATGTATGGAAAAAAACTTGTCTTCCTGTCCTGAAAAATATTTCCAATACTTCTATACATCATATATTATAAGTTAAATAAAAATAAAAGACTACATCACCCTTGATGTTAAATGAATTCGTTGTTTCTCTTGTATACATATATGTGTATATAATTAAATTTTTTCTTATTTTAGATAAAGCGTTTCTGTCTCTAGCTTCAGATATCATAGAGCCAACAATACTTAATACCACTAACACCAGCCTCACAATCAGATTACCGCCTTCCAGGACAAACCTCACTTGGTACGGCATTACCAGCCCTACACCAACGTACTTGGTTTATTACAAAGAAGTTACTGGTGGGAAAAACAGCTCTGAACCAAAATATAGAGTGCTGGTAAGATTGGAGTTGGTGGTCTAAATCTTGTCATAAGATGGCCTTTTCTGATATGAAATTCTCAGTCACAATATTTTCTGTATCGTTCTCTGAAATGTGCTGTTACGCAACCTCTTATAGCTGATCCATTGAAGCATACTGTGCTCTAGTCTTCTTGTCTGGGAATAAGTTAAACTGGCCAGTGGGTGGGTCAGCACTGTAACAATTTCCTGAATGTCCTCCGAGAACTGGGTTTGTTGCCCTTGCTGGTTATCTAATTACCCCCAGGAAGTGACACAGATTTGTTTTTATAAAGCCTCTCCAGCAGTTTACAGATCAAGGGGTAAGAAATGAATTGGACAGAAAGAATATTGCCTTTTACCTCTCTCTTCCATAACATATATCTAATATAAAAATAGTATATTTTTTGTTATTTCCTGTATATTATGAAAGGTGCCATTATACAGGGACTATGTTCTGATTTATCATTGTATTTCTAGCACTTAGCACAACACTGGGTTGGCCAAAGAGTCTGTTGAGTTTTTTCCATAAAATTAAAGGCACATTTTTATTTTTCTCCAATAACTTTATTGATTTGGATATTTTATGTTGACTATCTGCCATGTACTATGACACTGATTGTTCTCAATTAATGTCTCAATTTGATTGCCATCAACTTCAACTGGAATACTCGACCATGGAGCATCATCCAGTGAAAAATCTTTAGCACAAAACTTTGCAAACCACTTTTGACACATTCAATCAGTCATGGCACCTTCTCTGTACACCGAACAAATCTTTTTTGGCACTTCAGTTGCATTTTTACTTTTCTTGAAATAATAAAGCATAATGTGCTGAAAAGGTCTCTTACTTTCTTCCATCTTCAATATTAAAATGGCTGCACAAAAATTTACCAATTTTGATGTTTTTTAAAAATGCACACTGATATGATAGCTGTCACAATACAATCTAACAAAATTATTTCAAATGAAGTTAAAGACAACTAAGCCCTAGTAGAGCCATCTTATGGAAAACAAACAAACATTTTGGCCAACCCAATGCTTGGTATTGTACAGGAATTCACTAGATATTTCTTGAATGAATAAATGAATTGACATAATTCCTTCCATCATGGGCAGTGATGTTTTAGTTGTCCTTGTGATGGAATCACATACATTCAATAATTTGTTTTAATTACTTAACCAAGTCCAAAGGTGAAACTGATCATCAGCTATTTGCGGTTAAGAACTGTATACTTTGCCAGAAAGTACAGCCAATATCTTTATTGTGTCTGTTTTGATCTTTACACATTTCTGAAGAGGGCCGTTTCAGAGACAGATGGATCATCTGGCTGAACGAGATTGGGCTCGTGGCACTGGACATCTCGACTAGAGCCCACATATCACATTGTCTTCACGCTGATTAATAGGCATCAGAGCCCGTGGTTCTCCGCCTTGTGCACCCTGGAGCTCTTACAGTCTCGGGGTTCAGGTTCCACCCAGAGCAATGCAGCCAGAAGCTCTGGGGGTGGGACCCAGCAATCAGTATTGTCTTAACATTTCCCAGAGGATTCCGAAGTATAACTAAAGTTGAGAACCATTGGTCTAAGGAAAGTTGTTCACTTAAACCTGATTTCTAAGAATGACTAGACAATGCACTTGAATCTTTTATCGTACTCACATATGCGTCACATGCTTCCAATAGCACTTTGCTGAATTTCTAATGCGATGGTAATGAAATGGTGTCCTCTCCTGCGAGCCTAGCTTCCTATGTGAAATGAGTATGTCACAGAAATTGACTGAAGGCTGTCAGTCAATTAGCGTTTGTTCTTGTAGATAAACAACTCAGGCCTGGGCAGGTTAGAACAGCGGGCATTGTCCTTCATAATCCACATTTTAAAAAATGAACTATTTTGAGTCTTTTAATTTTTTCTCTCTTTGATGAAATAATTTCTCCCCATTTGTACACAAAATAAGAATCACATGTTGATTTTTAAAAATTAATTACAGGAGTTTCAGGAGAGGATAGCCCTTATTGAAGGTTTACAACCATTTTCAACATATATGCTACAGACAGCTGTAAAGAATTACTACTCAGATCCTTTGGAACAATCAGCTCTGGGAAAAAAGATTTGGGGAAAAACTAAAAGTGGAGGTGAGTGACGGGCTTGGTGTGGGTTGCTAGAGTGGAATTTTGTGATATGTGGTGTGTATGTCTACACTTGTTTGTTGTTTTTTTACCTGAATATTAAGTAATATTTATTATGTGAACTTTTCAAAGCATAATAAATAATGTATTGGTTGAAAAATATTTTGATGACCCGATTTTTGCTCTGACACCGGAAGATGATAAATAACATTCCATCCATATGGAAAGCAACCAGAAACCGAACGTGAGAATGAATACTGTTCAGCCCAGAAGCCCATTCTTTAGTCTCACCACACAGTGTCACCCTCTTCCCATAAATTCATAGGTCCCTGTATACATGGTGAGACAGGAAAAACAAGCCTTTTCTTTATATGAATTTTACTAGGCCACGGAGATTTAAAGTAATAGAACATCATTGCCTTAAAGTAAATGGATCTAGAATCTAAAAGGGTGGTTTTAGAGGTGGCAGTTATTATGAGGTGGTGGCATTTCTTTCAGATGTCTCTGATGACATTTATAAAAGTCACCCAAATTTTGTTATTCAGCACCGTTGGCCAAATCCTGGAGCTAGGGTCAGAGAATGATTTAGTCATTGGGCAAAAATAAGTGAGAGCCTTTCAGGCAGCCTGGTAACTTACCATTATATAAGAGGCTGGCTTTCCTTCCGAACATCTGTCATTCATTCTGCTCACATGATACGACTATTCCTCAACCAAGACCCCGTTACTTCTTTCCATCTTCCAGTGCTGTTGCAACATCCCTTGTCATGCGTTGCTATTTATTTCAGTACCGGAGGCTGTTTGGCATATTAACACCACCGTGCAGTCAGACACCAGCCTTGTTATATCCTGGAGAGAGACTCTCAAGCCAAATGGACCTAAGGAGTCAGTCCGCTATCAGTTGGCAGTCTCACCCCTGACCCTAATTCCAGAGACTCCTCTAAGACAAAGTGAATACCCAAATGGAAGGCTTGCTCTCTGTGTCACAGGACTGTCTGGTGGAAAACTGTATGCGTTGAAGGTACAGTGAGGTTACTGGGTACTTTGATTGCCATTCTTAAGCACAAGGTTTAGGAAAGTTTAAGCAATTTTATTTATTTATATTTTTTCTACAAAAAGGTTCTGGCCTGCCATGCCCAGGAACCGTGGTGTGCTGAGAGTCATCCTGTCACCGTTGCAACCTTTGACACACCGGAGCAACCTTGTGCCTTGGTTCCGCAGAACACGAGTTTGCAATTAGACTGGAAGGCTCCATCTGGTGTGAACCTCACCAGATTTTGGTTCGAACTCCAGAAGGTAGATCACACTGTACACCTTTAATGCCAATTTTCCGTTTATGCTATGGAATAAGTTGGAAGTTCTTTTGTACATCTCTAGAGCATTCTCTTGTTTAAGTGAATAATATATTTGACCACACGCATTGATTCAGGTTTGCCACATAGAAGTGGTGAGGTACCTAGACTAGTTTCTGATAGAGAGAGTTCCCAGAGAGATTAATTTGCTCTTAAAAGGCCTCGTGTAAAAGGGTATAATTACGGTTTACTGATTTCATAATACTTGACTTAGTTTAGATGTTACCAGCATGGTTCTCTGGTTTAACGTCCATAGCAATTTGGTGTTTTCTAATGAAAAAAAAGGAAGATATGTACAAGCGAAAACCCAAAACCTTTTTGAGAAATGTTCTTTCAACCATTTAAGGGCTGTAGAGCAACTGGAGAGTAAAATGTAAAACCATTTTGATCTTGGCATGTAAACTATGTATTCCTCCTCTAAAAACTTCATGCTTTAACTGATATAACAATATCCACTGAATTTTAAAATACCATTCATCTAGTTAATTCACTGCTAGGGAAAGTCTACATTAATTTTTATATTGCTACACTTATAGTATTACATTTGTATAATTGCTAAGTTACATTTTCATCATTATATATGTGCGTGTCCTCATGAATAAAGATTGGCTAGGAATGTCTTGTTCAGTGGTAATTAAAAACTATTCAGTATCGTCATGGTCTTATTTCCCTTTAAAAATGAAGTTGTTCCCAGGATGTTTTTAGATTTTACTATGTAAGATTTTTTTTATGATCTTGTACTTTTAGATAAAAACTATGAAAAATGTGAAACAACAGTGAATGTTGAGTTGATAAAACCAAAGGTCATAGTTTAACGAGACTTTTGCCATTAAGCATGTTTATGGTGATGTGTTGCTGTTTTAAAAAATGGTCACCTTACAAAATGCAGTTACATTGGAGAAATGGGAGGATCACCTTTTTTTTCTTTGACATTGATTTAAGTAAGCTTAGTGCAGTTCAGTTTAAAGTCAAAAGAGGGATGTAAAGTTCATTTCCCAGATCAAAGACATGAAATGGAGAAGGACCTTAGAGAGGATGATCTCTAGCCTCTCATTTTACCAATGAGAAGTCAGAGGCCCAGACAGGTGCCTGCATGAGTCAGATGTCACCAGCCAGGCGGAGGAGGACCCCAGGGGCTGACTCATTCCCACAGCGCTCCTCCTTGGGTGCTCTCCACGGAAGGAACGTGAGTCATTAAGTCTCCCAAGTCTTCAAAGTTTGGAAAGAAGGGCAGCAGATAGGGACTGCCTGTTTCAGTCCTCATGACTTCCATGCAATGCTTTTTGTTTCAAAACTCCCTGTATTCTCATACTTGCTCAACACAAGTTTCAGAAAGACCACTTAGGAAATCATGAATCTAAAATTGTTTGATACAGTAATTTCTATATGTGTGACCCTCTATAGGTACTAATTGATAAGCACAGTAGAAGACTATGTTCTGACATGATTAATGAGTGATATCTAGTCATAAACTTCTCTTTTGAACCTACCTTATAATAATAGAACACCTGGGAAGAACTTATAACTCTATACTAAAACTCTGAGGCAGGCAACAAGGATGAATATGTATTTTGGTTCTTTTTTATTCCATTACAGTTGTCTTAGTATTTCCTCCTTTGCCCTCCTCCATCCAGCCCACTCCCTCACTCCTACAGTCCATCCCCACACCATTGTCCATGTCCATGGGGCATTCATACAGGTTCTTTGACTAATCCCTTCCCCTTCTTTCCATCATTCTCCCCACCCCCTCTCCTCTGGCAGCTGTCAGTCTGTTCCCTTTTTCCATGTCTCTGGTTCTGTTTTGCTTGTTAGTTTATTTTGTTCATTAGATCATATGGTATTTGTTTTTCATTGACTGTCTTATTTCACTTAGCATAATACTTTCCAGTTCCATCCATATTGTTGCAAAGGGTAAGAATTTTTTCTTCTTTATTTCTGCTGCATAGTATTCTGTTGTGTAAAAGTACCACAGTTTTTTAATCCACTCATCTACTGATGGGCACTTAGGCTGTTTCCAACACTTGGCTATTGTAAATCGTGCTGCTATGAACATTGGGGTGCATAGGTTCTTTTGAATTGGTGTTTTGGGATTCTTAGAGGATATTCCTAGCAGTGGAATCACTGGGTCAAAGAGCAGTTCCATTTTTAATTTTTTGAGGAGATTCCATACTGTTTTCCACAGTGGCTGCACCAGTCTGCATTCCCACCAAAAGTGCACTAGGGTTCCCTTTTCTCCACATCATTGTCAGCACTTGTTTGTTGATTTATTAATGATGGCCATTCTGACAGGTGTGAGGTGGTATCTCATCGTGGTTTTAATTTGCATCTGTCTGATGGCTACTGATGTTGAGCATTTTTTCACATGTGTCTGGGCCCTCTGTATGTCCTCCTTGGAGAAGTGTCTGTTCAGGTCCTCTGCCCATTTTTAAATCGGGTTGTTTGTCTTTTTGGTGTTGAGTTGTATAAGTTCCTTACATGTTTGGGAAGTGTTCTTACAGAAGAAGTTTGGGAAAGAAAAACTAAATATTTTAATCTGTAACTCACTGTGGACTTCTTCATAGAATCAAAACATGTAAAAATATTATTCTGAAATTAATAAATCTGTGGAATTGAAAGTATCATTGTTTTGATCCATCAATGTATTCTTAGCCATCCTGATATGTATAATATAGACATACACACTTAGAGAAAACAAGAAGTCAAGCTCTGTGTCTCCTCCAATGACACACAACCAGAAGTATGTGTCCCACCTTGGACTTATCCTAAGAACTGTTGTTCAAGTCAGTTATAGCTTGCCGTAGAAAATACAAGGGCTGTCGGTGGTAGGGATGATGTTTGGGGTCAAACATAAAGAAGTTCTTATTTTTAATATAAAATAAATTTTATTTAAAGTTATTAATTGCTTGCCTTGGTGTGCGAGTTTCTATGCTTAAGAAAGTTTTCTTAAAGAAACAAAAATGTTAATTGAGTCTTCTCTTCCTAGTGGAAGTACAGTGAGTTTTACCAGGTTAAAGCTTCATGCAGCCCAGGTCCTGCTTATGTCTGTACCATCACGGACCTGAAGCCCGATACCTCGTACAGCATCCGTGCGGTGGTGGTTTATGGGACAGGAAAAAACAGCACCTCGCTTCCAGAAAGTTTTAAGACAAAAGGTGAGTAATTACAGCATGCAGGAAATCCTATATGTTTTCTCAGTTCTTTCCTTAGCACTTATTTCACCAATCCTAGAGATTGACATTTTTCTTAAGAGCGTAAGTCATTATTTCTAAAACTTGAGTGAAGAAACTGGAAAGGGTTAGGAGTCTTTATACACAATATAAGATAATACCCACTGGCTCCTGCAAGATTCCGAACAGGACAAGGTTATTTTGCCTTTCAGGATTCAGATTTCTTGTCTAGCCTTGCCATTTTGCAGTAAGAACTAAATGAAAGTAATGTTACAATATTTATTTGTGGACTACTATACCCACATGCTAAAGACAAAATATCCAAAAAATATACTCATGTTAAATTAACTAGTATTCTAAAAAGTATACCATAGCTCCAACTTGATCCTTATAAGAATCAAGGGAAAATGCTTCAAAACTTACAATATTTTCTTTGTGTATCACTTATTTCACATCAAGCTAAGATATTATTACTCCTATCCAGAATCTATCACTAATGAAAACTTCAAATACTCATTTAAAAATATGCACTCATATGAGAATATTTCTGAACATTTCTTTAATATATTTGTCTTTCCTTTTAGCAAATATAGTCTGTAGAAATGTGTTGTCCAGAACATTTTATACTTCTAACTTCTTCTTAGGGTATATTTTCTTTTGTTTCTGAAGCTGGAGTCCCAAGTAAACCAGGCATTCCAAAATTATTAGAAGGCAGTAGGAATTCAGTACAATGGGATAAATCTGATGATAATGGAAGCCGACTTACGTACTATATCCTTGAGATAAGGTATGTCTGTTAGCAAAAGTGCTTTGTAAGCTGCAAGGAACTAAGTAGTTAATTGTAAGGTGTTATTAGATCAAAATTAACAATATTTTTCAATGCGTATTTTATAAATAAACATGAAGGATCTTCAGTCTAAGGACCTTGAATGTATAATTATGTTCTTTGTTCAGTTCTTAGCAGCCAGTCTTGGCTCTCCAGTTATAGGCAGATCACATCGGTCTTCTCAGAAATCTGTAACTGCTTGTCAAAACTTTATAATAATAATTCCATCATTGGCACATATAACTTATATTTACTTAATATTTATTCCATTTTAGAAGCCAAGCTATGTTTAATATTAGATGATGGGATGCATGTAAATTTCTGATGTTAATTTGTTTTATTCAGCTAGGTGAATACTGTCTGGTGAGAATCGTCAATGAGCTAGGTATTTTTCTGAATGTAAAATCAGGTGTAGGTCACACCAGACTCTCTATTCACTGGGAGGACTACTGTTTGCAGCGTGTTCCTAGGGACTGAAAATGTGCCTGTGATGAAAACGAATCAGCTGATGAACACACGCAATCTCAGGCCCTGCCAGTGTGAGGAGCTTTGTGAATCCTCACTGGCTCAGATGAGCTGATTTCGTGCCAGCATGAGGGGAGAATTCCAAATTCTACAGACACGCCTCTCACGAGACTATGAAGCCATCTTTTAAGAAGCTCCAAGGACAAAAGTCACTTCCATAATTATAGTCCTGGCTACTTGAGCTTTAGATCTATTTTTGCTTCGTCTTACTCTGGCATTCCCATAACCTTAAAAAATTTTTGTTGCTCGTGCCAGAGGATTACGTTGGCCATATTTCTAACTGGAAACTTCTTGACATTTCTGTTACTGCTTTTATACAGAGTGAAATACGCTCTGACCTGCAGTACTGCCTTGGTGGTCTGTGACTATAATCAGGCCTCACCACGGTCTTTCAGGACTCCTTTTGTGTGTCCCCTTCAGTAACACTTTAAGCACATTGTTCCATAATACTTCACATTTCCTTGCCCCAGGTTTTTCCTCTCAGGACAGGACTATGGGATAACAGATGAATGGCTGTACCTTCAGCATCTCAAAGTAACTTTGTCAGCCAGGACACTCTAGTATACCCTGGGGATTGTTCACAATACCGTGGCAGTGACAGTGCTAAGGGCACGAACCTGGGAGCCAACAGACCATATTTCTTAGGGCTGCCTCAACAAAGTACCACCAACTGGCTTAAAACAACAGACACTTTTCTCTTACAGTTCTGGAGACTAGAGGTCTAAAATCAAGGTGTTGGCATGACCATCCCTCTGAAGGTTCTAGGGGAAAACCCGTCCCTACCTCTTCTTACCTTCTGGTGATTGCCACCAGTCCTTGGCTTGTAGATGCATCGCTCCAGTCTCTGGCTTGGTCATCACATGGTGTTCTCCGTGTGTGTCTGTGCCCATATCTCTGTCTTCTTAAGAGGGCATCACGTCAGTCATTATGTTTGAGCCTATTTTAATCCAATATGATCTCTTTAACTTGATGACATCTGAAAAGACCCTCTTTCTAAACAAGGTCATAGTCACAGAGTTTGGGCTGGCATGAATTTTGGGGGACACTATTTAACCTAGTACACAGAGCATGTTTAACTCCTTGATTTATTCCACTTTAAACTTAAATTTTCTCATCTGTAAAGTGGGATAATAATATCTACCTCTATAGGCTGTTATGGAAATGGAATGACATATGGAAAACACCAGTATGGTGTGTTGTAAATACAAGGTGTTCAACCAATGTCAGAATTCCTTCTCTCTGTCAATGGCCAATAGCGGAGAAGACACTTTATAAATTTTTCAGGGTCTCTTTCTTTGGGATCAGAGTTGTTTGGGTTAACCAATGAAATTACCTATGAGGCTTGACAAAATGTGCAAAGTCAATGTGTCATACAGCTTCACTCAGGATGCTCCCTAGGGCATTCAGCTCTGTGTAACAGAGTCTGCCGCTCTGACTCTCCACTTGTTCTTGCCCATCCCCAGGCCCTCACAGGCTCAGCCTTTGCTGTCCTCATTGCTCTTTTGGGACGGCTGCTCAGTTAGTAGGAGCAGAACTGGTTTCTATTACATATCCCCACACTTATTGTGGGCCGGTACCAAGTCCTAAAACTGCTGTGTTCTGAAAAGTTTTCAACTTCTTCTTGTCAGAGAAAACATAACTGGAAGACCTCAGTCTGCGATTTTGTTAAAAGCCATTCCAGTTACACCTTTAAATCCAGCTCTTGTGCTCTTTCCATGCTGCATGTGAAGACTAATGTGGGTTGATTTTGAGGTGAGTGTAGGCCAGTACAAAACTTGGAATCTCAGACATAACAATTTTGGTAGCTGAGCTCTTACAGCTTCCTTATCAGTTTTATATTTTGCACTTTATCTTATCTGGATATGACATTTGAAAACTACAGATATAGATACTAAGTATTAAGAAGCATAAAAAATTTCCAGTTAGCCCCGGCCATTGTGGCTCATTTGGCTGGAGAGTCATCATCCCATAAGCTGAAAGGTCATGGGTTCCATTCCCAGTCAGAGCACAGGTCCGTGTTGCAGGTTTAGTCCCAGTTAGGGCATGTGCAAAGGGTGGCCAATCAATGCTCTTCACATCCACATTTTTCTCCTTCTCTCTCTCCCTCTCTTCTCCTCTCTCTAAAAATTAATAACCATGTTCTCAGGCGAGGTTAAAAAAATCCCAATTAAACATTATGGAATAATTGTCTAATGTGTTTGGAATTCTGAAGAAAGAATACACATTCTGATAGTAGGAAAAGGCACTCGGCTTTCTCTTATTCATTATTTTCCTGATGGGCTGAACTGGTTGGCTCCATTCATTGCTGGGATGACTTTACGAGACGATGCTGTGTTCTGTGGCCAAACCATGTGAGAGGAATGAGATCAAGGGTAAAGTGTGCACTTAGACATGCTCTGGAGTTCTGCCATTAAAATGATCTATAAGCATCTAGAATAACACATATATTGTCTCATATATTTTCTATATTTATGGTTTTGCTCTTTCTCTTGCAGAAAGGGCACTTCAAACGATTCACTGAACCAAGATTTAATGTGGAAGATGGCATTTAATGGATCCTGCAGTAGCATTTGTACTTGGAAGTCCAAAAACCTGAAAGGAACATTTCAGTTCAGAGTAGTAGCTGCAAATAATCTGGGATTTGGTGAATATAGTGGGATCAGTGAGAATATTTTATTAGCTGGAGGTATATTACCATGTCTGTCCACATACTAACTTATACACAGGTTCAGAGATAAAGATAGTACATTCTTAACATTAGCAATAAGTTGGGTGACTATAACTTATCCTCCAAAGTAGTGAAGTGTTCATTTCATTTGATGTGCTCTTCTTGAAACATCAAGATCATTGTCATTTTTATCCTCAATAATAATCAGCTACTGCTTAGTGCCTACCTCATCAAGTCCGTGCTCCTACCTAGACTTCCAAGGCTGTCCAGAATCTGGTCCTTATCCAGCCTTTTTGTCCTTTTCCCAGTACTCTCATCTTCTGTACTGCAGGCCTAAAACTATGCTTTGTCTCTTTCCCAAGACTTACATTTTCCACTGTGTATCCTATTTGTTTATGATACATCATTGTTCTCATCACGTTGGCTAGAAATCTCAGTACCGTGTTTTACTTTCCCTCTCTCTACTCAGTCACTAAGTTCTGTTGCTTTACCACCTTGATTTATATCTGATGATGTCCCATCTTCCTATTTCCACTTTGGCTTTCCAAACTTAAGCAATTGAGTTTTGGCTGTGCTCTTGGCTTATTCACGTGCCGACAGCTAATCTAGCCAAAGCATAGCTGGATCACTTAACCCGCCTCTGAAGTGCCCGAAGTGGCTCTCCATTCACTGCCTTCAGGAACATGTACGAACTTTTGTGTGACACTTAGGGCTTTCTATGATTTGTCCTGCATTTGTGGTTTATCTTTTCCAGTAGTTATCCCTATTTGGTAGTCCATATCAGATTGGTAAAAAGCTTTAGGACACTATGTTTTCGGCTTTTGTTTTCATCAACCTGGAATGCAGGACCCTAGAACTTACTATTCACCCCATTATCTGGCATTTCCTTTCCCTTATGTTATGTCCATTGAAATTTTTCTCATCCTTCAGGGCCCAACTTAAATGAACCCATCATAATGTTTGACTGATAATCCCTAGACAAATAAATAATTGCATTTTATATACACACAGCCCAATATCCTATATAAAATTTGCATTATTCTCTTTTTAAAAAATTATAGTAAATTATCTAGAGAAGAGTTCAGACAACTTTTTTTTGAAAATAACCAAATAGTAAATATTTTGGGCTTTGCAGGCTGCATCTGATCGCTGTAGCATATTTTTCTTCTTTGCTTTTCTTTTTTAATAACACTTTACAAGTCATTCTTAGCTCAGGGGCAGTATGGAATCAGGCTGTGGCCAGATGCAGCCCACAAGCCGTAGTTTGCCAAGCTCTGGTCCATCTCTTCTGCTCAACCGAAGCTGTGTACAAGAAGATACCATGTTTTCCTGTTTACATCCTCCAGTTTAGTGCCCATGGGATGGAGTGTGTATGAAGATGTTATAGAGAAATAATAATCCTATTTGAATCCTATTTGACTATATATTTGAAGACTGATACATTACAAGGATTATACATGTTTTCTTGGTCACTTTAAAGTAGAAACCTTGATGGGTACATCCCTACGAAGTATTGGTAAACTGGCTCTCTGCAAAAAATGTAAAAACATAGATTTTTATTCCCAATGGTGTAAATACTTTCACCATGAATATGATTTCAACCTACATGGTTTAACTGCCTCCTAAAATATCATAGGATCTAGGCCTGAGATATCAGGCATATCGCCTGGACTATCCCTACTATCCCTGTGAATTAATTTCTTTTTCTCATTTATTGCATTAGATGGTTTTTGGATGCCAGAAACAAGCTTTATACTTACTATTATAATTGGAATATTTTTGGTTGTTATAATCCCACTGGCCTGTGGTAAGTAAAATTATTTTTCACAAGTAATTATTTACTTGATTATATTAATCGATTTATCTCTTAGTTTATTTAACCTCCCACATGAAATAAACTCATAAAATTTACAATGTTATCTTTGGCTATACTTTCATAACCATTTAAATTCTGTGGGTTTTTTTAGATATAGGAGTAACTATGTTATGAATAATATATCTATATTTACACTTCACGGTATACTTTAGATAAAACCACTGGCAAGAATCCTGACTTGAACTTTCTTTAAAATAGTATTTGTTCCTGATTGACTGTGTAACAAGTGTTTTGTGGCTTATAGTTTGAAATAACTCAAAAAACTGCTCTGGGCATGTTTTTAAAAAAGGGTAGGATTAGTGCAAGACCAGAGGAAGTCCTTGGTCGGGATAGTTTGGGTCCCCAGGCAGACAGCCTGGTTCGGAAAGAGCAGGGCCTCTTTTGCAGAAGATCCGTTTCAGGCTTGTAGGATCCACTCTCACTTTCAGACGTCTCATTTGCTTATTTCAAATCTCCGCTCATCTACAAATGATCAGAAAAACAGAAGAATTAGTTTAGGTGGATAGAAAACTGACTATTTCCCACTATTCATTTTATGCTGATGTTGTCCTAAAAGGTTTTTTTTCCTATAAAGATTTAGCTTAATGATGAGAAAATACAGTGACAACTCCAAAAGGGTTGGTCAAATATCGGGCCTACAAGGTTATTACCATGACCACACTTCCTGGTCATTCCTCTTATTGCAGCATAAACATTAGTAGCTCTTTCTTTCAGTCCCTAACATGCCTTGGTTTGGATTATAAGGCATATGGTCACCCTATCATTATTAATATTATCAGTCCCTGACATGCTGAAACATTAAAAGAAAAGCATGACATTTACCAGAAAAGAACACTGAAGTACATATTCAGAAAATGGTGGCTTATTTTTTTCATAAATAAAAAAAGTTAGAAGAGAACATTTAAGGAAAAGTTACAAACATAAAGTTGAAATCTCCAGGATAAAGAAAGCCAATGTTTCACTAAGTATTCTAAATCTTTATTTTTCCCCAAACCGATTGAAATTGTAAGCTATTGGAGAGCACGTTAAAACTTGAACTGAGATTTCTTTTCAGAGATTCCACACATATAATTTATGGAACTCTGTCTGCTAACTTGGAAAGCTAAAAATTTCAGCTGACCCTGCCAGGATATTAACCTGCGGTTCCAGGGAGTCTAAGTATCGCACAGCTGATGTTTGTGTCACTAAGCCAGTCCCTCCAGAGTTACGCGTATGACTGCAGTATATTTGGCAGTTGGCATATAGGCTTGACTGCTTGTCTGCTTCCCTACGGGGAAGGAATAGTACACGAAGGATCTTCCATCTGACCTTTGCTTGCCTACTTGTACATCACATTGTTTAAACACATAACTCTAGTGGATAAACATGAGATAATTTCAGACAACCTATTGTGCTTTCAAGACATCCCCTGGATATCTGACTTTCTCCAGACTTGCAGGCCTTTATTCTATTTGGAACTCACAGATTTTTCAGTAGAGATAAACTAATCTGGTTATTTAGGAACAGTGTTTCTGGTTGAACAAGTAGGGGTGAGTAAGTGCATGAGAAAAGATGGAGTTATTAAAGTAGTGAAAAGTAGCAATTGTTCTAAAATTTGTATTGTGCTGAAGGCTCTTGTCAGTCATACTTATAAATATAAAATTAAAGCGGGGGTTTAAAAATAAGCATTGACAGCCTTTGCTCTGGTGAGCGGTCACATCTCGTGTGTGACATTAACCATATGCTGGGAGCAGAGGGAGAGATGAAGCAGGGACATGCCAGCCTCGGGAGCTCGCCATTTAATGAGGGAGGTAAGCCCCACCTGCGTGAAAAAGATAAATAGTGATATATGGGTTAAATAGCAATAAAAGGCGATGAACGGTACATGAAATCCACAAGACAGTGACATAGAAGTGCTGAGAGCCACAATTAGTCTTATGAGTTCAGAGATGAAAGATCAGTAGAGGTTGCAGAGGTCTCGGAAGATGTCACTGAAGGTGGGGGACATTAACCTGGGACTTTAAAAATGAAGAGGGGTAACGAGAGCATTTTGGGTTTGAAAAGTTGCAGCAGCAAAAGTACTTAAGATCTACCCCTGTGTGGTGCCTCAGATGGAATTTCAGTTGAATAAAACTCTAACCTGTTCAATATAGAAGCTACTGTGGAATAAGGTTCAAATTTTCATGATCAGCTAACAAAGCATCCTTGCTGTTTTCAGCTTCTGAGCCAATATTCAAAGATAGATGGGTGATCTTATTGACATAATTACATTTTAATATTTGAAATATCATTTATTTTTTATGATTATAAAAATATTTGTTCATCATATGAGGAAGGCAATACAAATCACCCATGATTTCACAACTAGGGTGGCCCACTGCTAACACTTGGTGTGTATTTGAATAAGTGTATATGGGACAACAATGGATGTATGCTCTATGTTGTTGTACTCTGCAGTTAAATAAAGCATGCCATCATAGCCATTAGTTATACTGAAAGCACTCCTCAGTTCTACCGAGGAGTATAACCTGGACATATCTGGACTCAGAAATGAATTCATTTCACTAATAATTATTCTGCAAGTGTGTTTTGGTTTGACTTTGGTTTATGGGTGATTTTGGAAAATAAGTTCTGATGTTAAGATATTTCAGCTTGTTTATAACAGCAATAAGAAATACGTTAAATATTATTATGACACAAGATGAAAAATGAGGTAGTATAAGTTGTGTATTTTTCTGTGACTTTGTACCTAGAGTTAATTAGTTAAAAAAATTTTAAATCCTCACTTGAAGGCATGCTTATTGATTTTAGAGAAAGGGGAAAGGAAGGAGAGAAATAGCAATGTGAGAGAGACCTCAACTGGTTGCCTCCCAGCGTTCCCTGACTAGGGACTGCACCCACAACCTAGGCATGTGCCTTGACCAGGAATTGAACCTGAGACCTTTAGGGTTATGGGCCAGCGCTCCAACCAACTGAGCCACACTGGCGAAGGCCAATGAATTTTTCTATTATGGGTGTCTTTCTCAATTAAATTTGGTTATTTTACCAGTGGTGTTCTTACAGGTAAGTGCTTAAAATGTATTGTTAACATGCCCGAAAGGGAGAAAGAAACAACACTTTATTTTGTAAATTATGTCTGTTTTTCTCTATAGTCTGGCATAGAAGACTAAAGAATCAAAAACCTCCCAAAGAAGGGCTGACTGTTCTCATCAACGAAGACAAGGAGTTGGCTGAGCTTCGAGGCCTGGCTGCTGCCGTCGGACTGGCTAATGGCTGCTCTGCGATACGGTGTGCAGTGCGGGCCGTCTCCATGGGGCACCTGGGTGGAGAGCAGGCAGGGCTGCCCTGCTTCATGCCCACTCTTCCGGCATAGTTATTAACAACACACCCTAGTACCCTCAACTGAGACCTGGGATGGATGGCAAATGACACGGTTACGCCATCCTAAGGAAAATAAGCAAATATCAGTTGCTTTCTAGTGTCTTATTACCTAGTTCAAAAATAAATGAAACAAGGAGATAAATACTACATTGAAGAGAGTAGATGGTAACATGGTTGGTTTGGTGGGAGGCATCTGGAAAGGAGGAATTTCAAGAGTGACGTGGGTGTGCTATGAATGCAGTCTAATTCTGTTTTCAGATGTTGTATGCTGGCTGGCCTCAAAAACTCTTTAAGATAGATGAGTTTTGAACTTTGGTTGTCGTTATAATTAAAGAAAATATTTTAATGTCTTTTTATATAAGACAGTGCATTATATGACCCATACACAAGGGAGTTATATAGTCATAGGCCTTAAAATGTGTAATTAAACACATAAAAATGAAGGATTTGGAGTAGACACGGAGGTGATCTAAATTAGCTACTCAGAGGTGACTTTCCTTGAAAAAAATACTCAGCACATCCAACATTCAAGATTCTCTTTGAAAAACTCAAAGCATTTTAAATGCAGATGCATTTCCCCCTTGTAGTATTCCAAGTGAGAAGCTTGGCTTTCTAAAAGTTAACCTGATGGAAGCAAAGTTGATTTTTGTGGTCATGGTAAATTTCGTTTCATGTAGGAAACCAGGTGTGTGAAATTGTTAAAGTAAATGTTTTTTAGCTCATAAATCTAGATGTATTTATTACTAATTTACAGTAGCTATATATACAAATTAGTAACCTGACAAAATTAATAATTGGCAACTGTAACAAAACAAGCCACGGCAAAAAAAAAACACACACACAAAACTTGAGGCAATACTCACAAGGGCATGTTTCTATCAAAATGAGGTGCTTAGAAGCAAAGTGACATGGTCTGTCTGGGTTTCAGAATAAGGAAGGAATATTCTGGATGGTGGAATAAGGAAGGAACAGGAACAAAATTCCACACCACTCTCATGCAGAATGCACTGCGGTGTTGTAAAGCCATGAGATTTCTTTCTCATACTCTCGTGAGCACTAACAACACCCACTTTCAAACTGTATATTTTGGGAGATCAAAACTATTATTATTTTCTAGTACTCTTCCAACGCAAGAGGAGATTGAAAGTCTTCCTGCTTTTCCCCGGGAAAAACTAACTCTGCGTCTCTTGCTGGGAAGTGGGGCCTTTGGAGAAGTGTATGAAGG
>PVKM010024521.1:0-20461 GCA_004027735.1 Carollia perspicillata
GCTCCTGATTTAGGTGTCCACTTAGTCTGCTTTTGTTTTAGGTGTGGATGTTAATAACTGTGAGTTTGCTGTCCTTTCTCTGTACCTGTTTTTTTTCTTCTTTTTCTTAGATAAGTCCCTTTAACATTTCATATAATAAGGGCTTGGTAATGATGAACTCCTTGAACTTGACCTTATCTGACAAGCACTTTTTCTGCCCTTCCATTCTAAATGAAAGCTTTGCTGAATAGAGCAATCTTGGATGTAGTTCCTTGCCTTTCATGACTTGGAATACTTCTTTCCAGCCCCTTCTTGCCTGCAAGGTCTCTTTTGAGAAATCAGCTCACAATCTGATGGAAACTCCTTTGTAGGTAACTGTTCCCTTATCTCTTGCTGCTTCTAGAATTCTCTCCTTCATTTTAATCTTGGCTAATGTAATTATGATGTGCCTTGGTGTGTTCCTCCTTGGGTCCAACTTCTTTGGGACTCTCTGAGCTTCCTGGACTTCCTGGAAGACGATTTCCTGTGCCAGATTGGGGAAATTCTCCTTTATTATTTGTTCAAAAAACTTTTCCACTTGTTTCTCTTCCTCTTCCTTATCTGGTACTCCTATAATTTGGATGTTGGAACATTTAAAGATGCCCTGGAGATTCCTAAGCCTTCTCCTCAATTTTTTAAATTTTTGTTTCTTCATTCTTTTCTGTTTGGTGGTTTCTTTCTTCCTTCTGGTCCACTCCATTGATCTGAGTCCCAGTTTTCTTCCCATCACTATTGGTTCCCTGTGCATTTTCCTTCATTTCACGTAGCATTGCCTTCATTTGTTCATCTAATTTGCAACCAAAATCAACCAATTCTGTGAGTATCCTGATCACCAGTGTTTTGAACTATGCATCTGATAGGTTGGCTATCTCTTGGTCACTTGAAAGTATTGACTCTGGGGCTTTGAGCTGTTCTGTTTGAGTCATTTTTGGTCAGGTGGCTCCTGTTACATATGGGTGGCGGAGCCTTAGGTATTTACCAGGGCGGAGCAACCTAGTCGCAAGGTTGTGATGCTATTTGTGGGGGCGGGGTCAGAGAGAACAATGGCACCTGTTCAGCGCTCTCTTGGATTTGGGTCCCTTCTGCTGCCTCCCACAAGCACCTAGTTTATCTGTGCATGAATGTGTGTCCCTGGTTGGCCAACTCCCCTGCGTGCCCTATGTGCTCTGCTCGTCTCCTCCTCGCATCTGGGGTCTGCAAGGTGGATACCACCTACACTCCCCGGCACTCTTGGGTCTGGCAGCCACTGCCTTTTCCAGCTGAGTTTCCTCTCCGCTGACTGCCAATTCTGCCCCTCTTACTGGTCTGGTTGAATGGTTGTCAGACTTCTGTAGTTCAATTTTCTGTGTTCTGTTTGTGTTATTGTTTATAATATCTTTGTTGACCCTAATCTTGATTGTGCAAGGAGGTACAGCATTTCCACCTATGCCTCCATCTTGGCCGGAAGTCCAAAATTTATATTCTTTACCAGAGGAAAAGGTTAGCAGCTTGGAAAATGAATGCTAAGACACACCAATCTTATGAGTTCTTTCTTATTTTATGGATTCTAAGATACAAATGTTTTCACATTTCAGCATCTCGGAAACTGAGTGGTGCCTGCCAAGCAGTGGTCATGGCTAGCCATCATTGTCAGTGTCACTGCGACTTGGCCTAGCCATTCATGCTGCACCTCAATTGAGGTAAGTGTAAGGTGACCACAGACTGTGATGCTCAAGCTGAGACTCTTTTTCAGTGAGAGGGAACACTAACCAGACAGGATGACACAATGAGTGGAAACAGGGAGTGTGCCATGCAAACACAGACAGAGGGTCACCCTGGTGATGCACCTTGTTGGTACCACATGTCCTGGACTTAAATGTCATTCAAAAATGTCTTCAAAGACAGGACACTGTGATAAGCATTGAGGTTAAAAATGTCATGTCCACAAGAAGCACAGAAAGCAGCAGAGGGACATAAATTTGATATTAGTGAAACAAATATTCATTTTTGGAGAAATGGACTACAACTCCATATTTTCTTACAAAGCAATAACTAAGTAAAATAGATACTTCAAGTCTACAGAAGTGTGTTATATTTTGGGGTGGGAAATAGATTTAAAACATTTATTATATTTTTAATCTTCACCTGAAGATATGTTTCTTGATTTTAGAGTGAGAGGAAGGGAGATAGGTGGGGGGAAGGGGGAGAAGAGAGATAGAGAAAGAGGAACATTGATGTAGAAACATTAATCGGTCGCCACCCATACAGGACCCAAATGGGGACCAAACCTGCAACCTAAGTATGCGCCCTGACTGGGGATCAGACCCATAAAATTTTTGATGTACAGAACGACGCTCCAACCAACTGAACCACCTGCTCAGGGAGAGCGTATTTTTAATAAATATATTTAAATGCCAAACAATGTGATTAAAGGCAGGAAAAACCATCATGTCCCTCAAAATCAAAGACAGATCTTTCAAAGCAAGGAGAGGCTCTGTGACAAATTCCTCCATCAGGACTGCTGTCACTGACAGCTGAGATGGCAGCTTTGCTTTCTGTCTGGGACACACACAATCACGGTGTGCTTCACAGTCCGTGGCACTGTAACTTCACGCCATGCACTACTTTGCCCATACAAATGCAAAGGCCATCGCATCCCTGCAGACCATGCTGTCTCTGGCTGGAAGCTGTCTGTCGGGATGGTTTGTCACGTGCCTTCAACACCTACGAGAGGTGTGCTTAGGCCAACTTCAGGCCCAGCTTCTGCCTCAAAGCAAGAATCTCTGAGTGGACTCACCTACCTCTTATACCTAAGCAATGTGAGGTGAAATCCCTATTCAAATAAAATCTACCCTCTACTTCTTGATGTGGATAGTGAAGTCCTCCACTTCAACGGTCCCATCCAGGATACCTAAGATACGGGAACCTATGGTTCTAAAATCCTGGCATTTTTGTTAATCAAGGATGATGGTTAAGGGGAAAGTTTCTTTTCAACTCCCCCATCCTCAGTGCTTCTTCCCCTCACTACACAAGAGTTAAGGGACTCAGAGGTAGGCTCCTCCACTAAAGAAAAAGGCCTGAGAGTCAGGGGTGGGAGAGAGTAGGCACCCACCTTCTGTACCCCCATGGCAGCCCACTCAGGCGGGCTGCCCCCTTTCTCTAAAATCCCCTGATGGATTCTGGGAATAGGCTCAAGAACTTGACTGGTGTCTTTAAGTGTGAGGCTCAGGGTCCAAGAGTACTGCTCAGCAAATAAACACATCTCCCTCCCCTGCCCCAAAGAGATACTTTGAGCAATTTCATTGCCTCCTGGAGGGGTCAGTGGGTGTCAGAGAATGGTGTGAGAAATAAAATAAAATATCCGAAGGCTTCCTCAGGCCACCTCGTTCATCCTCTCCTGGGGCTGGGGGTCAGCCTGCCCCTGAACCTGCCCTGCCGAGAGCAGTCCCAGATGCCTCTCATCTATGGCTCCAATGTTCCTCTGATACCAAAGTAAACGCGAGGATGGATTTAGTCAATTTTCCAGGGGTGGTGATCTAGGATCTAGGCCTAGGACAGCAATCTTTCCCATGCAAATTAAGGAATACAGGCTGCCTAATCAATGTTCTTTCCAGTGGAAACACTCTATTATTCGCATTTTATTCTTCAACTGACTGTCCACATTCCCAATGCCAGAGTATTTGCAAATCAGCTGTTTTCGGATTTGAGGGAAAGTCTGTGGCCATGAAGCTGGCCACAGGCAGAAGGGTCATGACGAGTGGCCAGGACCCCCTACGCCCAATGTCTGACAGGTCCCTCTAAGTGACAGTTCAGCTGGTTCTGGGTGGCCACGTCCAGCATCGTCCCTGCCCTTCATTGTACTTCAGCCTTGCCATTGGCTCTGTTCTCAAGACATCTTCACTCCTACGTGGCAAACTCAGGGGGTCAAGCCCCTCCTCCCTGCTCAGTCTTTATCAGGATGACTATGCTCACCCCAACAAAGCATGGAGCTGTTGGAGCAGACCCAGAAACTTGCCATCTTCACACCTTCACACCAACCTTCACACCTAAGTGTACGGAGGAAAGAAACCTCTGTCTGCAAGTGAGAATTCCACTGGGCCCACTGGGCATGTGCTTGTTCATGCCTGAAAGAAAAAATAAAGTGAGAAAGTTCTCCACTCACAACACTTTTGACAGTGAATGTGTGTGTTTTCACACACCAAGCGACTCTCCGATTCTTGGCAGAACCTGATTGGGTGTCCTACAGTCAACTCGACTGGGACCCTAGCCACCCAGAGTTAGTACAGACCCCGCATGTTAAGGGCGCAATCCTGTTAGACTGCCTCCCCACCTCAGATGCCAGCCACAAGTCCCCAGCCAGTGTATGCATGTATTTCTGAGCACTCTGCTACAATCTAGGATTTTCCATGACACCCACCTCAGGTTCAGTCATTTGCTAGGTCTGTTCCCAGAACCCAGAGGAAGACTTTACTTACTAGGAACTGATTTATTATAAAGGATTCCACTCAGGAATCAGCAGATGAACAAGATGAGTAAGGCAGAAGGGATAGAGATGCCATGCCCTCTCTGGGGACATCACCTTCTCAGCACCTCAGTGTGTTCACCAGCCTTTAAACTTTCTGGAGCCTGTAGTTCAGGGATTTTTATGGAGGCCTCACCATACAAGTGTGATCAATTATTAACTCAGTCTCTAGCCCCTCTCCCCTTCCTGGAGGATGGGAGACAGGGCTGAGAGTTCCAAGCTTCTAATCATGTCTCGGTCTTCCTGGTGACTTAGCCCCATCCAGAAGCCACCAAGTGTTGCCTCATTAAAACAAAGACACTCCTATCACCCAGGAAATTCCAAGGGATTTTGGAGCTCTATGGAAGTAACTGGAAACAAAGACCAAATATTAGGGAAAAAGAGATGCTCCTAGCACTTGTATAGCTCAGGAAATTACAAGGGTTTGAGGAGTTCTGTGTCAAGAACTGAGGGCAGAAACCAAATATATATTTCTAATTTGGTCACAATTTCATTCTTTTCTCCATTTAGGAGGTATCTCATGGGTTACCATCAATAGCACATTTCTGGTCTACCTCCCAGTAGAACCCTCTCCCCTTCCCTGTACCCTATAATAAGGGTGTCTCTGAGCCCCTGCGCACTGTGCGAGTGGGGCAAGACATCACCCAAGCCACTCGGCAGCCTTACTGCTCCCTTCCACTCTCCCCCAGAGAGGACTCGGAAAGAGAAAGCCTTGGAACAGAGGCAGGGTGGGGGACACAGAGGGTGCCTACCCCAGGGTCCCTCACACCTGCTCTCCACACCCTCACCTCCCCTGTGTCTGCCAAGTTGTCAGGAGCTAGCCACCCACACAGCAGGTGCCCAGCCATGGAACAAACAGGGAAGCTGATACAGAAACATTTCTCTTGTGTGGGGAACAAACCAGGGTGTTCCCCATACAAGAGAAAGGAGACCATTACTAACCATGCCTGTGCTCTGCGGATTTGTGTCTACTGTGCCCACACCTACCCTTGCTCTCCCAACAGGCTGCCCAGACCATCCCCGCACCTCGCCACAACCTCACAACCCACCTGGCTGCACGTGTGCCCTGTTTCCGAACCCACCAGCCACTGAAGCGAAACACACAACACCCATCGCCAACCCACATTCTTCCAGCAGCAACCATCCACTCAGATCTGCAGAAGACGTGTTTCCTTAGTACATGAAAACAACCTTTTTGAGGAATTTTAAAAATGTGTTTATTTCTATGCAAATAATTCTGGAGCTTTATGCAAATGAAGCAAGTGTGCTAGAGGGTTGTTTAAAGCACAGGAATGTATCTTTTGCATATCAGTAACTCAGCTTCAACGCGTTTGAGCTCCCTCCCATGACATTTAACATCTGCAATGCTTCTGCAAGGTACTGGGCACTTCTTCATCAAACTTCCCCTAGGAAATCAGCATGTCTTTGAGTCTGGGGTACAGGGCCAGCTACAGGGTGAAGGTTACAAACTCTTCAGTGTTGTATTCAGTTTGTAGAAAGAGAAAGGAGTTATACTCATCATGTTTCTTCACCATGGAAAGTTAAGGAATCCCTTCTGCTCTGCTTTATCTTTTATGCGCTGCTGCTCATACCCAGAGACCATTGTTTCTGATGGATCCAATGGCAGGCTTTAGTATGTCCAGCACTCATAAGGACCTACTATGTGTAGAGCCCCATAAACACAGTTAAGTGCTATAGGAATACAGAGAAGAAGAAAGAGACTCTCTGGCTGGGAGGATGGATATGCAGACCACTTACCAGAATGGAAAACAGCATGAAATCAGTGTCATTGAAGAGAGTCAAGTAAGACACACCATGAAAGGAGCCATTGAATCCATCCTGGTGAGTGTACAAGCAAACTACACGGGAAGGTAGCATTGGTACTGAATATTGAAAACCACTGAGTTATCAGTTATAGCTAGAGCAGGGGCCCTCAACCTTCAGTGTTTATTAAGAATCACATGGTTGACCGAGATTCCATTTCTTGGAATATATCTGAAGAAACCCAAAACACTAATTCAAAAAAATACATGCACCCCTATATTCATTGCAGCATTATTTATAGTAGCCAAGACTTGGCAGCAGCCCAAGTGTCTATGAGTAGATGAGTGGATAAAAAGGCTGTGGTACTTTTACACAGTGGAATACTACTTGGCCGTTAAAAAGGAAATATTACCCTTTGTGACAGCATGGATGGACCTGGAGAACATTATGGTATGTGAAATAAGCCAGTCAGAGAAAGACAAGTACCATATGATCTCACTTATATGTGGGATCTAATGAACAAAATAAATTAACAAACAAAATAGAAAGAGACTCATAGATAGAGAGGACAGACTAACAGCTGTCAGAGGAGACAGGGGTTAGGTGAAAAAGGTGAAGGGATTAAGCAAAAAGAAACCCTCATAGACACAGACAATAACATGGTGGTTGCCAGAGGGAAAGGGGAGTGGGGAGAGGTAGAAAAGAGTAAATGGGGGAATGAATGGTGACGGAAAGAGACTTGACTCGGGGTGGTGAACACAATACGATGGACAGATGATGTGTTACAGAATTGCACCCTCGAAACCTACATAATTTCGTTAACCAATATCATCCCCAATAAAGTCAATTATAAAAAAGAATCTCAGCGGTGGGAAGGGCAGGGTTTCCTTTAGAAATGCAGCAATGATGAGAGAGATGTATTCTATCAGCAAGAGAGGCACAGACAAAAAGTTCTCAACTTCGACTGTGCATTGGTACACCCTAGAAACTCACTTAAAATGCAGTTTTTTTTCCAGAAGAGCAGGTTTAAAACATTTTGGTCTCAGAGCACCATTACTCTCTCATAAATTATTGAGGACCCCAAAGAGCTTTGTTTTAATGTGACTTATGAAAATATAAATAAATTAAAAATTAATTGATTGAGCTATCTTTATGATATAACATATTTGTTAGTATACACTAATATAGAATTATTACTATATTATATACTAAAATTTTTAAGCACTTATTATTCATTTAAAACAATAATAATGAGTCACTACATATTGACAGATAACCTTATAATAAAAGATAACAATGTTTTCCAAACTAAAAAAATTATTGAAAAGGTGGCACTGTTTTATAATTTTGTAAACGTCCTGGTATGTCTGGCTTCGTAGAAAACATCTGGATTCTCATATCTGGTTCTCCATTTAACCTATTAACACATCCCAAGTCAGACAGCCTCTAGAAAGCTCCTCTGTACATTCGTGAGAAGATGAGAGAGTAGAAGGCAAACTAATTTGTTACAAACTTAATTTGGAGTTTGCAGATCTCCTGAACCCCTCTCTGGGACCCCTGGGGACCTCCTGGACTCACTTTGAGAGCCACTGTTCTCCGAGTCCGTTGGTCTGAAAGGTGGTTAGCACGTGAGATTCCAAGCCAGGTTGGAGGACCACTGCGCGACACCCGTGTGAAGCCCTGAAATACCAAGTGTTACACAGATCCAGGGAGACAAGAAAGGTGTCCAGGAACTAACTCTGTTCAAAGGCAGGAGACAAAATCAAAAATTAGGTTAAGTAGCAATTGTGGGTAAAGATGAATAGAGAAATGTCAGAAAATACCTAAAATTTCATTTCTTTAAATTTTTCTCTAGAAGAGTTTATGATGACGACTGTACATCAGGAAAGACCCCTTTCCCATTTTTAAATCATTTTTATTTTCCAGTTTCAGTTGACACACATTATTATATTAATTTCAGGTGTACACCTCAGTGATTAGACACTAATGACTCACTCAGTGATCATCCTGACAAATCTTGCACCCATGTGTCACCATGCCTAGTTTTTAGAACATTATTGGCTATTTTTCCAAAGCTGTACTTAACACCCCAAAACTATTCTGAAACTACCAGTCTGCACTTCTCCACCCCTTCACCCTTTTCACCCATCCTCCCAAGGCCCTCCCGTCTGGCAACCATCGAAATGTTCTCTGTGTTTCTGAGACTGTATCTGTTCTGCTTATTCAGTTATTTTGTTTTTCAGATTCAATTGTTAATGTATATGTATTTATTTTCCCTTTAGTGTTCATATTTTTGACCAAAAAAGACCCTTTTGTAAAAACAACAGAAAGTTTGGTTTAAAAATACAACCGTCCTGGGCCTCCCTTTGGAAGACTCTGAACCAGAGTGGGGACAGGGCTGGGCGCAGGTCTTTTCAACCAGCTCCCCTGGGGGCTCAGTGTGCTGCCCAGGCTAGGAGCTCTGCCAGAGATCCTATATTTATGTTTTGTACATAATGAAAAGGCTAGTCAATTGTATGAAAATGATATTCATTTTTATTGTTATTCCTATGCAAAAATATCTTCCTAGGATTCTGAAAGGTCCCTAGCTTTTTAAAAAGCTATAATAAGTACTTATAATCTAAGTATTACAAGCATAGTACCTATATTTCCTACAGTTCTTTTTCCCACATACTGTTTTTTAAAACCTAAATCTAAATTAAAGGGATAGAAAATGCCACTTCTATTCATAGACAAATAATGGATTCCTTGTTTCCATAATAAACTTTTGAAAGAGTGTGTTCCTAGTGGAAACTCATTGTTACTGAATAAAAATCTTCTTGGGGAGGAAAACAGTACCTTC
Source organism: Carollia perspicillata (assembly GCA_004027735.1). NCBI lineage: Eukaryota > Metazoa > Chordata > Mammalia > Chiroptera > Phyllostomidae > Carollia > Carollia perspicillata. Next base: position 9,126 of record PVKM010024521.1, read on the forward strand.
ATATATAATCTACATTGGAGATGCAAATTGCAGAGAAACAGACACGAGAGGATTTGCATTTAATAAAATCTAGAGCAAGTCAGTCAGAAGCATCACTACCTGTACAGAAGCCTTTCCCATCAGGATCAGCCTGGCCTCTCCAGGAGACCAGGACTCTTGGTCAAGGAAAATACACCCTTCACCAGAAACCCTACATTGCTGTTAAGAAGGAAATTCACCAGAATCCTCAAGAATGGAAAGTGGTGAGTCAGTGTCAATTATTAGATTTTAAAAGAAACTTTCAGGGTGGGGACTTACTGAGGGAGTGGGGCAGGCAGGGCAGGGAGAACAACGGGGGGAACCTGGGACAACTGGAATTGAACAATTTAAAAAATACCAAAAAACCTTTCCATAATCGTAATGTGTATTTTTGACATCACAAAGTCATAACTGAAGCAAAGATCAAGGAGAAATACCCTTAACTCTGGCTAGAAAATATAAAAATATAAACATGTCCACCAGAGACCAACTATTTAGAACTCTTGGTAACATTTTTATAATTCTGCTCACATTTATTTACTAGTTGTTGATTTATTTTTGCTGCATATAATTTAGATTCATATTTATTCTGAAAGATGAAATCTATTGAACACTATTTCTATAAAATGAGGACTTGGATATTAAAACATTCTTTTCCAGTCTACTAAAATTTTATGGTAAATGAGATGACCTCCAGCTGGCCCTTTGTTATCAGGAAAGTGCAGGAGGAGAAGCCACACGTACAGAGAACTCGAACTGTCCTTTCTTCGTGCATCTTGCTTCGGGGTCTTAGGCTAAGGATGAAGGACTTTCCACACCCAGGAGATGAGGAAGAACCTGAGCCATCATTGTATGAGGTCAAACTATACGGAGATCTTTCTCTGTGTGTTCACCCTGAAGATACGAATATTAGTGTCAGCATAGAGTAAAACCCAAATTGGAGATTAAAAAGTTAGCACTTTACATATCAATAAATAATGACAAGAAGTATTTCAAAAATGCTTTTTGTAAAATACCTTGCAAGAAAAACTAACATTTTTTAAAATGCCGCAGCTCTTCAAGGTCTGGTCTCAAACGATAAGACAGCAAGATCCATGAAAGCATCTGTGTTCCACAGCATGAAATTGGTTGTTGACAAAAGTGTTAAGTTTTTGGATCCAGCTGCCATGAGGCTTAAAAGCTGGGAAACGGGCAGCTCCTGGAAAGGCCTGTGGACAGATGCCTGCTATGTGGGCAAACCAAACTTCAACACAATCCTAGCAGGTTAACTAATTTGACTTCAGTTCTTTAAAAGTTTTAGACTTTACTTCCAGTTTAAGATTTCATAAGCAGCCCTGGCTGGTGTAGCTCAGTGGATTGAGCGCGGGCCTATGAACCAAAGGATTGCAGTTCGATTCCCAGTCAGGGCACATGCCTGGGTTGCAGGCCAGTTCCCGGCAGGAGACGCATGAGAGACAACCATACATTGATATTTCTCTCCCTCTCTCCTTTCCTTCCCCTCTAAAAATAAATAAATAAAATCTTATTTAAAAAGTCAGTAAAATCTTCTACATGTACCAGGGAGTTTCTCTTCACCCACCCCTATTTAAAAAAAAAAAAAAAAGATTTCATAAGCAGTATATATTATTTTCTGCCCAATAATTAATATTTTGAACATTTCAACATAACTTGCTGAGTGTGCCTTTCCTTGTGTTCTCCTGGAAGTTTCCATGATACAATGACTATGACATAAAATCCCAGGTCAGGAGTGGAGCCACCAGCGCCGAGCCTCTTGTGGGGTAGACCTAGCACTGTTATTCCTAGGTGGGCATCTGCCTCCCCCCATGACGGGGCTCTGTTCCTCAGCGAGGCAGGCCGAGCTGGGTTAGCAGCATGAGGAGAGGGACCCCCAACCGTGCCCGGGCTGGCACCTGACCCAGATGGTGCAACAACACACCGTTGTCACTGGCCTGTCTTGGCACTTTCCAGACAGGCAGAGAAATAGCACCAACATGGATGCTGTCCACCAGTAACTCATCATTTAGGATTTTCATTCTGTTCTGTCTTGAGTGAGACCTTGACTATTTTCCATACCTCGAGGGTCTACAATGGAAAGAGACATCATCTACTATCTCAATTCTGGCATTGTCTACTGATATAACTCAAACTATAAATTGTTCTTTTCTAAAGTTATGATATGGGGGGTTGTTTTATTCTTTTTTAATTATATTTTATTAATTATGCTATTACAGTTTTCCCAATTTTCCTCCCTTGATACCCCCTCCACCCTGCACCTCCCAACCCTCCAGCATGCCCCCTTTATTCATGTCCACAGGTTGTACATATAAGTTCTTTGAGTTCTCTGTTTCCTATACCATTTTTACCTCTCCCCATCTGTTTAATGCCCACCAATTATGCTGCTTCTTCCCTGTACCTTTCCCCCCATACCTCCCCTCCCCTCCCCACTGAAAACCCTCCATGTGATGTCCATTTCTCTGATTCTGTTCCTGTTCTAGCTGTTGGCTTACTTTTTGTTTTCATTGTTTTTCTTTATTTTTTTTAGGTTCATTTGTTGATAGCTGTGAGTTTGTTGTCATTTTACTGTTCATATTTTTTATCTTCCTTTTCTTAGATAAGTCCCTTTAACGGTTCATGTAATCAGGGCTTGGTGATGATGAACTCCTTTAACTTTACCTTATCTGGGAAGTACTTTATCTGCCCTTTCATTCTAAATGATAGCTTTGCTGGATAGCGTAATCTTGGATGTAGGTCCTTGCCTTTCATGAGTTCGAGATGTTCTTCCCAGCCCCTTCTTGCCTGCAAGGTTTCTTTTGAGAAATCAGTTGATAGTCTTATGCGCACTCCTTTGTAGGTAACTCTCTCCTTCCCTCTTGCTACTTTTAAGATTGTCTCTTTGTCTTTAATCTTGGGTAACTTAATGATGATATGCCTTGGTGTGTTCCTCTTTGGGTCCAACTTCTTTGGGACTCTCTGGGCTTCCTGGACTTCCTGAAAGTCTGTTTCCTTTACCAGATTGGGGAAATTTTCCTTCATTATTTGTTCAAGTAAGTTTTCAATCTCTTGCTGCTGTTCTTCTCCTTCTGGCACACCTATGATTCAGATATTGGAACATTTCAGGTTGTCCCAGAGAGTCCTCAGCTTCTCTTCATTTTGGGGGGTTCTTGTTTCTTCATTCTGTTCCAGTTAGATGTTTATTTCTTCCTTTTGTTCCAAATTGTTGCTTTGAGTGGTGGTTTCCTTCCTATCACTGTTGGTTCCCTGAATATTTTGCTTTATTTCATTTTTGGTATCTTTCACTTGTTCTTTCATTTTTCAGCCAAGCTCAATCAGTTCTGTGAGCATTTTGATTACCAGGGCTTTAAATTCTCCATCAGATGGGTTGGCTATGTCCTTCTCACTTAGCTCTCTTTCTGAGGTTTTACTGTGTTCTTTCATTTGGGCCCAATTTCTTTGCTCCGGGCCCCTGATAAGTTGTAAGGGTGCCCTGCCTTAGGTATTCACCCAGCAGGGCAACCCTCCTTGCTGAGCAGCAGCACTGCCTATGGGGGAGGGGCCAGAGAGGGAACAATGCAGCTCCCCTGCTCATCTCTAGTCCACTTTTCAATGAACCCTCCTGTGAGACTGGCAGTTTCTCCCACTGAGGCAACCCCCGCCATAGTCCACAGTCAGCTCCGAGACTCAGTTTCCCCTTAAGTCAGCCCCTCCCTTGCAGCCTGCTGCCCGGCCACACCCAGCCCCGCCCCCATGGTCTGCTGCCTCACCACGGTTTCTCTCTGTCTGCCACCTTACTTGTGGGTCTAGTTGTTCTGGTTGATTTTTTCTTTAATTCTGTGTTTGTCAGAGTTCCATGCAATTTGATTTTTCTGGCACTTCTGGTTATTTATTGATTTTAGACTGGTTGTTTTTCTCCTTTTGGTTGTTTGAGGAAGCGAAGGGTTTCTACCTACACTTCCATCTTGGCCGGAACTTGTTTTATTTTTTTGTTTTGTTTTGTTTTGAACACTCTCTTTATTTCCTTACCTATATAACAAGAACCTGCTTTGAGACTTTAAAAATTTTAAAGCAAGGAAATGTATCCCAGAGAGTGTCATCAAAAATAATAAAATAAGAATGTGCTTCGAACGCCATAAATGTATTTGGTATTTAATAACTGAAAAGATTTAGGAATTACCTACATTTTTAAATATTCAATTTCAAAATATATGAATCTGACTTGATGGAGCAAATGTTTAATTTTCAAAACAATATTAAAGTAAAAACACCATTAAATTTACTAGGGGCCCAATTCTTCAGCGAAGTGAACAGGAACAGGGAGAGGAGGTGACGGGGACGATCGGTCGCATGTCTTGTCATGCAATGCTATACAGAGCTGCACAGAGCTGCACCATTCCCCACCACAACACCGCAGGATAATTGTTTTTCCACATTCTAAAGGGTGAACTGATTCTAATTAATAAATTTGTTTGGGATTTTCTCCGGAAACCTGTGTCTTTGTTTTCTCAACAACCGATCTGAATGCAAGTTTGTATCTAGAGTATTTGAATAAAAACTCAAGCCTCTCCTGGTCTATGCAGGTGCAGAGTCTTTAAATAGACACAACGCACAGGGAAACTGACGTGTGGGAGTAGGGATGCTGGTAACATTTTTAGACTCTAAATACCAGGGCACTCCAAAAAAGGAAGGTAGGGTGAGTTAAGGCACTTTCAGAATTCTCGAAAACATGAATATTCAGATAATAGTTTAAAGAAGTTGTACTAGGTTCCATTGCTTAAAATCTATTTTAATTCACCTCAAATGCTGCATAAAATGTTGGCATTTGCTTTTTGGTGCCACTGCTCCAGAATATGTTTTATCCCCCCTGCCCCTGTTTTCTCACGGCCAGAGAAGGGCTTTTCTCGCCACCGCTTATGAGGCTGTTCTCCCACACTCTAAAAAAGAGCTGTGCCTTTCCAAACCCTGCGGTCTTTCTGGGCTTTCATGTTCTTCAGCTTCTCCAAGGCATTTTATTTACTCCACAAATATGTATTGAGTACCTACTAGGTCCAGACACTTGACACCACTGGTGATTCCTATTTCTCGGCACTCCCCCTGTCTTTCTTTTCCCTGGCACTGGCCTGATAGGACATCGCACACTGACGTTTCTGACCTCTCCTCCCCCTTGGCTCCCTCACCCCCCTTCCCTGTCCCCTGCCTGCCCCTGAGCACAAGACCTGGCCTTTTCCTGATATTCCGTGCTGGGATTTCTAGTCTTCTTTTACTGCAAAGACTTCCTTGGAGAACTTCATGTTCATAGCCTTAGTTACTGTAGTTTTAATGATGATCCTTAGATGTGCAGTTCTAATCCTAGTCAAAGGTCCTATGCCGTGTATAAGGTATTTTATTTGATTAAGCCACCACAGTTACATGAGTCTTTACCCTTTCCACACATGCCTTGCTCCTTCCTGCCTCTGCCTCTGCTCAGGCCCTGCCTGAGGTCTCAAATACCTTTCTCCCTCCTCCTAACCCATCCACACCCTTCCACGTCCAACTGAAGTCCCATCCTTTCCCACAAAACATTCATCAACAATCAAAAATGTCTCCTTCCCCTCCCCTACTCTTTCACATGTAACCTCCCGATTTCCCTCACTGAAATAGGATCTCTTTGAGGACATCTGTTATGTGATCTAAACTTATTTTGCACCCCCTGTGGCAGATAGCCCCTTACTTGGCGCCAAAGCAATGCCAACTGGTACATGAGACATTGTCGTACGACGAAACTCCGGAAGTGTTGATCTGGTTATTTAACCATCTCATGAACTTTATCCCTCTATTCATGACTGTGTGGTTATTTGTTAAACTTATTTAGAATAGGTGTATTTCCTCTAGGCTTTTTGGCATACACATAAAGTATAAATAGATCATTCAGATTGAAAACATCAATTAAAAAGCCCTTTGGGAAAAAAGGGAATCCAAGACTCTCTGCAAACACACAAAGGATCCAGCCTGAACCTCTTCAACTTCTACCTTCTCCTCCTTCTCAGATCTGAGTCCACACCTGCCAGCAAGCACTCAGGTGTTCCCCTTTTTGGTTAGCCAGGAATGCCTGTGTTAGAGTTGCCCCCGCCTCCACAGGAACCTTATCTGAAGTCCTTAGTCCTATGTTTGCCTGTGGTTCTCATCAGAATTACCAGGAGAGCTTATTAAAACATGGATTTCTGGGCTCCCACCCCTAAAGTCTCCGATTCAGTACATCGAGAGGAGGGCCTGAGAATCTGCATGCCTCCATTCCTAGCTGATGTTGTTGCTGCTGGTCTGCAGATCACACTTCTAGGCTCACTGGTGTGTGTTCCTGCTGAGGCTCATCTGTCTAGCTTTGACCTCTACCTTGTTCTGACATTTAGTACTTGAGCCATTCTCCTACTCCAGGCTGCCTCTAGGGGCACTAGAGGGGTCTTGATCACTGTGAGTACCACCCAAGCCACCACCTCTCCCCCCTTCTTTATTCCAGCCTCAGAGGTTGGGGACCAACTTGTGCCCTTGACCCCAATTTCTTTCTTCCTTTTCAAAATGTTATTCCATCATTTTCTCTCTCTTTCCTAAAATTTTAGTTCCTTCATCTGTGCTGTTTAAATATCCTCAAATCTCTGCCACCCCTAAGTGCATACATGGATATAAAACCATAAGCAAACCTCTTGACACTGTGGTTCTCTCTAGTTACAATCCAATGTCTTGCTGCCCTTTGTCATCCAAATTTCAAAAAGTTGTTTCCCTCCCTGTCTCCACCTCTTCCCTTGACATTATTATCTGTAAAGGAGAGAGTATTAGGAGATGAGGTAAGGGGGGTCACAGGACAAGGCTCTAGCTACTCTACATGTCCACAATTGCCATTAATAAAGTCTAACACCAACCACCAAACTGAAAGCAATGGAAAGCAATGCTTTGCTGTCTTTATCTTCCTGGATCGTTCTGCTACATCTCATGCTTTTTCCTTCTTTCTTAGAATCTCCTCCCCTGAATTCTGTGATTTCTTTGTCCCTGGTTTTTCCTGGTTTCTCTTCAACCATTTCATCTTCACAGGGCTCTCTCCTCCTCTGACAACCCTCCAAACAAGGATGTTCCCCAGGTTTCCATCTCTGACCACTTAGTCCAGAGCTGCACAACCAGCATTTCAGGCATCGGTGTTCCAGGAGTTTCCAGGATATTGATCCTCCGAGCCCTTGGGGATGGCCTGGCCTGCTTATTCCAGCGTGCCCGGCACATGCTGTTTCTATGTGTGCCATCCGGTGACTCTGCCCCTCAAATGCTCCCCAAGAAATTTCATCCTCTTTCCTGGTTTCATCACCATCAACAGCGTGATGGCTCTGACCTTGTGTGTCCAGAGTGAACCCATGGAGGAAGCTTGAGAATCACCCTTGAATTTTCCCTCTCCTTTCCCTCCCACATATAAATACCTTCCAAATCCATCTGCTCCTTGTTCTCCTATACTACCACTCCTCAGACCCCATTATCTCTGGCTTGAATTATTCTAGAATCTTCCTGTCGGATCTCCCTGTGGTTTGGGGATTTTTAAATCCACCTTCACAGAGCTGCCAGATAAGTCTATCCAAAATGTAAATCTAACCACAACACCCCCATGCTCAACAGCCTCCAGTGCCTCTGTGACCTTCCTGTCGACAGGATGAAGTCCAAACTCCTTCACACAAGAAACTTCATGACCGAGCCCTGCTCATTTTATTTTCCCAGGCGCACTGCCTGCCACATCCTCCCTCACCCACCTTTCTGTCCTTGCCTGCAGCCGTCACCCATGCTGTCCTCTATGCCTGAACGTCCCTGCCCACTTTGCCGTCTCCACACAACCTTGGCCTCAGCTCGGTTGCCACCCTGCCTTCCCTAACTCTCACCCAAACTCAGAGGAATGGACACGGCCTGTTTTTCTGACTACCCAGAGCATATTTCTCTTGTTGTCCTTAGCACATTGCAGTATAATTATTTTCTAAGTATTTCTCTCCTCCCACTTAAGAGCATGTTCTTTCATATCCCCACTTCTGACACAATGCCTGACACAGAAAACATTCAATAAATAACTGATGAATAAATACAGCTTCAAGCTTTTCTAAAAGATAAGACGTCACACATAATTCTAGGAGCAACACTTAGATTCCTTTGGAAAATCCGTCATTAGGTCATTAAGCTTTAAATTTGAAGCTGATTTGAAAGGTGTACTTCAAGCTACTTTAATTAAAAGATATATAGTCCAAATCCTGTCAAAATTATACCCAAGGGACCATTCAAATAATTTTGTTTTGCTAAAATTAGGTTATGTGTGCATTATTTGTATTAAATAATACATTGTCTTGGAACCTAGATTTTTTCCTCCATTTCGTACAGGTGCTTTGTATAAAATTGGCAATTTTCAGAGCATTTTCATACACATACATTATAAAACTCTGAAGTCAATTATGGAGTGATTATACCCCTTTTACAGATGATGACAATGAGGCCAAACCATCAGGATTGTCCCAAGCCAGTGACTAGCACGTGGCTGTGCAGCAGACTCTGGGGCCAGTGGTCTTTTGTTCCAGCGCGTCACTCTGCCTCTGGTTTGGGTTGGCTTCTTCCTTTCCTCCCTCCTCTCGCTCTCTTTGTAATGAGCTTTGGCTCATAAGTCAGATGCATGCTAGACTACCTACAAACTCAGCCACACTGGATAATAGTTTGCTTAGATACCTAATACAGACATATGTTAGTAGGGTCTGCCAGACGCACGATGCTGGTCTGTGCTGCTGAAATTACTGGTAAGCCAGCAACACCTCAATGAATCAAAGCCATCCAACCTTCTACAGAACAACAGTATCAGTGTTAGAAAATGTCTTATAATCCCTCGAGTTAACTACCAATTCAGTGCTTAAATATTTTCTGTAATAATCCAGAAAAAAAAGGTCTCCTGTCTTTGTTTGATCATCCTTAGCGACAAGAACTCACTATTCCCAAAAGCAGTGTCGACAGTTTCAGAATGTTAGGGGAATATTTTCTCTTATCTTCTGTTATATCTCTGTAATTCCATCAGGGTAAAAATAGGAAACTCTCAGGTCAGTAGAGCTACAACTTGACCTATGTCTGGATCGTAGCTGCTAAGTCTGGTTATTAGCAAGCATGATACCTTAGCAAATAACTTAGTCCCCGAAGTCAGTTTCTTCATCTGTGAAATGAAGTAATGGATCAAATGAAGTAATACAGGTAAATTGTCAAGCTCTATAATATGTTCAATAACTACATGTGGTAAGTGCTCAATGAGTATTTGTTAAATGAATGAATGACTCTTCCCTTACCCTTGGCTTAGTTTCAAAACAGCAACTCTTCATGGTTGAATCACTATATTTACAAAAAAAAATACATACAGAAACAAATAACTATCTCCTTATGAACATAATCTTCCTGAAGCAGTCCAGCTGACCTGCTCACCCACGTCAGGTGGCAACATGACGCAGCAGGAATACCATCACGCTGTAACCAAAATCATGCAAATCTGACTTTACATCGTGTGTTAAGAAGCACTATTCCAGTTGTATCCAATCCACAAGCATGCGAGGAAAGCATAAATTTTAAGTCTTCCTTGAGTAAATCTTGACAAACCAGAGTACAAAAAAGAGGACACTTAGAACAGTTGTTGTGTATTGTGTAGGAGATGGAGTAGTGTTTCTTAATCAGAGCTTGGATGAGTTTCCATTAAGGACCAGGAGATAAGAATAAATGACCTTTTTTGAAGCCTCTTCAAATTCAAGTCTATTGCCCTGGCCACTCAGTTGGTTGGAGCATCGTCCTGTACACTGAAAGATTGCAGGTTCAATTCCCAGTCAGGGTACATATCTAGATTACAGGTTTGATCCCCATCGGGGCATGTACGGGAGGCAACCAATCAATGTTTCTTTCTAACATCCATGTTTCTCTCTTTCTGTCTCTGCTTCTCTCTCTCTCTCGTTCCCTCCTCCTCTCTATAAAACCAATAAAAACATATCTTTGGGTAAGGATAAAAAGACATCTATTACTCTAACAAGAAAATAGCATTACAATTATCAACTCTGAATACCTCCCTCCAGACGTTAACCTAATTACTCCATCCACATTTGATTGTTACTATTCTACTTTCTTAAGTCCCAGGAGACTACAGCAGACGAGTGTATCAAGGTGTAAGAGTGAAGCACACAGTCAAAGATCTACTGGCAGAAAAACGATCCAGGCAAACGAGTAATTCAAGATTCAATGTAAGTCTTAATTTAATACATTCTGAAGTCTTTGGTGGGGGCGGGGGGTAAGTCTGCTATTAAAGGTTAGTTATCTCCCCTCTCTCTTTATTTACACACCTACCTCTCACCTCTTGAGTCTGATATCTAGATTGAAAAGCCTTCCCTCAATGGCACTTACTATATAATTACTATTATTAACACTATGTCACGTCTGTCAAGCAACATGTAAGCATTCCGAGAGCCCTATGGACTTATTGGCTGGCTACTACAGCTAGTGGCCATGAAAGAAAAATATGTCCTGACTTTTCACTTCCCCTCAGTCATGAATTCACAAAGGCTCAGTTGGTGAAAACAAAGCTGACCTTTATCACTTCTCACTCTAAACTTGATAGAGACAACTTAGAAGAGTCCTCTCAGTAACATGCAAAGTCCAATTCTAAAATCCAAGTAGGGCTCAGCCATAAGAAAACACGAAATATTGCCATTTGTGACAACATGAATGGACCTTGAGAATATCATGTTAAGCAAACTAAGTCAGACAGAGAAAGCCAATAACCCTGTGACTGCACTCATATGCAGGGTATAAAACTGAAATTCATAGACAAAGACAACAGTGTGGTGGTTACCAGAGGGAGAGGGAGGTCAAATATACGGTGATTTGAGGTTAGATGGTAAACACACAATGCAGTCAGTATACAGATGATATATTATAGAATGTACACTTAAGACCTATATAATTTTATTAACCAATGTCACCCCAATAAATTTAACAAAAATTCAAAAACAAAAGATGAATCTTAGTAAGAGAAGTCTCAAGTCTAAAGACCTTGTCTACCAGATATGTCTTCATAAATAGCTCTGCTCTGTGCCTAAAATGTCTAAGTAACGGCATCCAATTCTCCAAAATAAAAATGATCCTAGAATGGATCATTTGGCTATTGAGATGGGTGTATAATCATTACCCTATGGGTAAAATATAACCACATGAATGTCAGGCATCTGTCAGGCACTGCTGGCTGTGGGGCATGAGAGCAGGCAACCAGGAACTAGAGCAACGTGCGCAGCAGCCAGCACGAGGGCTGGTACATGGCGGGC
>PVKM010024522.1:0-20462 GCA_004027735.1 Carollia perspicillata
GCGCGCATGTGTATAAACTTTCCCATTTGCACGCAACATTTTTAATCACTTAAAAATTTTTAATGCAAATATGGAAATAGTTTTCAAAATCAATGTAATAAAACTGTACTTATCTCTCCCCACCAGTAAAATCAGGGATATTAGTCTAAAATTTTTCTTTAAAAAGCTTGTAACTACCTTTATAATAATTTTTCTCCTGCTGGCTAATAATGTCTGAGTGATGCTAAATAATATGGACTCAGAAGACTTCAGTGTCATGTGATTAACTTAATAATCAAAGATTAAATACTAAATTTTAATAGAGTAACAGTAAAAATATAGCACTTTAACCAATATTGGAATATAAAGTCAGTTGAGTTCATTATAATTTTATTATTTCATTAAAGATTAGATGGAAGCAGTAAACAATATGGTTAGGACTCAGAAAGAAAAATATATACCAGAACATTTATAAATATTAACAAAAACTGTATTTCTCATTCCATAGTAACATAGATTTCCGCTGAGTTCAAAAAATGGATCTAAAAGAATAGCAGGTATTTTTATTTGATCGGTTTCTCACAACTGTGGTCCAAGTTAAATGAACAAGAGGCAATGATTTGAAATGAACGTTTACTTTGAATAAGGTAAAATTAACAACAGGGAGTAGAGTTTATTTTCAGGCAGAAGGCTTGAATCCATTCGAAGCGGAGCTCTGCAGTCACTGACCACACTGCCCCGCACTCCCCGCAATCCTTATGACAGACAGACGGCCCGCCGCGCATTAATTCACTTCACACCACGCGTATCGATCCACAGCCAGTTCCCTCGTCTCCCTGTGCACACTGCCTGTCTGGCTGCCTACATCCACGTAGCACACAAAGGCCAGAGAAAGATAACCTTTGCTTTCCATTAAAGACACAGTATCCACTTTTCCTTTGGCAATAGCATCAAAAATAAAAAAAATATTACAGACAGATGTCTCAGAGAAAAAGTCTTCCTGTATGAAATGTTGTGGGTATTCATCCCTTATTCCAAATAGAGATATTTTCAATTTGTCAAAAACAAGTTCGTTTATTGAAGGCTAAAAATAAATTAGAACAATGAAAAATATAGTTAAAATAAGCAAAATGTCTTCAAGCCCAAATAAAAATATAATAATCATTTGGTAACATGCTTTGATTGTTATTTTTAAAGAAATAAAATATATTTTTCCTAAGTAGCACTTAGATTTTTAAGAAAAGTGCTCTCATATAAGATGCAATTATAAACAATTTTGAAAACAACAAAAGAAACATATTTACTGAAGCATTCACAAGGAATAGAAAAGACAGGAAGTGTACTATGTCAACAGACTATCAATGTAAAGCTGCAAGTATAAAGCTTTACTATTATTCCTCTTTCCCAACAAGAACCTGAAAAGACCCACAGTAAAAATCACACCTAATGCTTTCAATTCAATGCATGTACTTTTTCCGAGATTTTTTTTTTAATTTGCTGGCTACGGGCTGACTCAACCCCAATTTTGGCTTCAGAAGACACAATAAAACAAAGATTTATTGTTCAACCTACGACGTGTTGAGAAACAAAGGCCAATCTGTCTTGACGTGTAGCTATACTAAAGCATGAACCTAAAATTATGACCCCTGGCTGATGCAGAAAACCAAATTGTAAGTGGAATTACATATTTCAGAACTGAGCAGAGTATTCTCTTGGATAAGGTACCTTTGAAACCCTTATGGATTTTCATTTCATTTTGCTAGAATTGCCCAGAGAGGTTCCTCCAGGTGTTAACAAAAGCAGTGCTCTAAATAAAAACAGTACAATAAGTATGTTGTTCTTTATAATAATAAGTAACTTTAGAAATCATAAAAAGAGAAATGAGGAAGGCTGCTGACGCTAAGGATAGCTTTAAAATAAGGAGGTTAACACTTGGCCTGGGTCTGCAAGACAGGAGAGATCCGAGTCAGAGAAAGGCTGGCACCGCCAATGGGAATGAGGCGAGATCATTAGAACAGTGAGGACAGGCACCCAGTCAAGTTCCCTCGTGACCTCAAACACCTGTGGAGCACCCAGGCAGCTATGGACCAAGGCCATACCAGGGACCAGAGACAGAAAGGTGAAAAAGATATAGCCTAACTCCCGAGAAGCTCACTTCTGAAATGAGGCCATGGGGACTCATTAACGAAATTTAAGCATGAGAATGTTTTGTGTTTTAGAAAGACCTCTCTGTGAAGAACGATTTCAGAGGGCTCAGAAACAGAGATAACAAAAGGGCAGTGACTTTGAAACCATACTCCCTGGAGGGTTTCAAGTGCCCTAGATGTGCCAGAGGGAAAAAAACGACCCTCATGCTCACCACCTCTGCCTTTTCACATGTGTGTGTGCACATGCAAACATGTAACATTGTGTAGAAGTTTTCATTTGAAGAAAGGATAGCACTTTTTAAAAACAGTTTAAAAACCACTCATTTTGACTTTTTTTCAAAAAACAGTACAAACGGGGAGAAAATCTGAAGCTACTTTTACGTAAAATCAACAGAAGAGGGGTAGCTCTAAAGGGGAGATTCATGCATCAACTTTTTTGTCAATGATTGTTATGCTGGCAAAGGGGATGAAAATTACAGAGGGTAAAGGACTTTCTACTACAGAAATAGCCATGTGGAAAATACGCGCACAGATTTCTAAGTGCGTGTGTGCAAATATACTGTCCATCTGAAGAAAAATCAATCAACTCTGCTTGGGATGGCGTGAGGGTGAGAACACACGTCAGAAACAGCTTCCTGGGAAGGAAAGAGCTGAGATGGGTCTTCAGGTACCTATGAGAACTTGCCGCGGACTGACACTGAGTGAGGGGAATTCCAGGAAGACAGGACAGCATGTTCAATGACCCGGATGTATCTACCGAACTGGGGAGCAGAGGCATGAGAAGTGTGAGGAGAGATGAAAATGAGGCGAACAGGATGTGGAAGGGCAGGGCCCTGAAGGCCACGAGAAGCAGGGTGCTAACAGAGAACGTGAAGCAGGAGAGGAGCACGTCTGTATTATCGAAGACTCCAGCACGGTGGATGGAGAGAGCAGGTCAACATGTGGTAAACAGAACCGGAAGACTGTTGGGGGTGGTGGCTATGCAATGACAGTAAACAAGTTAATACCTTGAGGTTTTAGGATACGTAAGAATAACCCTGTAACTGCTCTTTCTAGTCACCTGACTAGTCCAGGAATTCAGCTGTTTGAAGACAATTATGAAAGCAGAGAGTCTGGTCTATACTAGCAGACCGCCCCAGAGAGGCAACCAGTGAAAGGCAGGCAGTACTTCTGGCAACCCAGCCAAACTGCCTTGGATCCTTGTATGCAACCCAATGAATACAAAATAAAAGACAGTGAGACATCATCTCTGAAATTCAATGAAGAAATCAAGGGGCATAGTTTAGCAGAGCACCTGGCATAAAGTACATACTCAATAAATAACACTAGTTTCATTAATATTATTACCATTGCTTTTGTTATTACCAATTTTGGCTTATTTTTCCTCAGAAGTACTTCTCTCAGTATACAATACTCAACTTTTATCCTATTTCATGAACTTATTTTTCTTTTTTAAACTCTTATTACACATCACTTTCCTCCTTTTAGAGCTAAGTTTCCAGACATCTTATAACATCTGTTATAAGCCACTTCAAGGCAAAAACTGAGCAAATATTTACATTTCAAAGAATCAATATATCTTATGATGACTTCTGTTGTGGCCAATTATGTCATTTTCAAATATCTACAAACACACACAGAAGTGGGAAAGCTTTTGACCTTATAATCTCTTAACACATAATGGATAATTGATTTGAAAATTAAGACAAAGGAATCCTGTTTTAATATCGTCCTAGTAGATGACACATTTAATTGGCAGAAATATGCTATAGGATCACACTACAAAGCATGTGTGATATTTCAACTATTTTTTCACAGTAAAAACAGATAAACATTGTGATGTGCTTTGACTTCATTATTTGCATTAAGTTCTTCTACAGATAAGAAAAACATTCGGACAGATGAAACCCACAAGAATTGTTAAGTGCAGGTAGTAAACAAACACGTAGCTCGTGAGACTACAGGTGAAACTCATGAGATAAATTAAGCATAGATAGTAAGTTAATGACCTGGGAGATAAGTATGTGTGAAAAAGGATAAAACAATCAAGAATGTTACTTGTAGCTAAAATGAATGGAAAGACCGACTCGTAAGATAACGTAAAGCTATAGCACTTCTAGAACACAGACAATATGCAGGACCGTGGGTTTGCCAAAGAGTTTTTAGACACAACACCAAAAGCATGAGTCATGAAAAAAAACTACTGACAAACTGGACTAAATGCAAATTTAAAATTTTGTTCTATAAATTATAATTCAAGAGAATGAAAGACAAGCCACAGATTGAAATAAAATATGTGAATATTACATAGATGTTAAAGAACTTGTATCCAGTACATATATATAAAAAAATCTTAAGACCCAACAGTAATAATAAAAAGAGCAAAAAAATAGGGAAAAAAAGCTGGGCAAAACCTAAACAGACAATCATTGCTAATAGAAAGGTAAAATGTTAGTTTGGAAAAGTTTGGCAGGTTTTGTTTTGTTTTGGTAATTATATTTATACTTAACCATATGACCAAGGAATTATAATCCTAGGTATGTGCCCAAGTGAATTAAAATCTTATATTCATGCAAACTCCTAAATATGAACAGTTATTATAGCTTTTCATAACCACCAAAACCTAGAAACAACCCAGTTGTCCTTAGACAGGTGAATGAACAAACCTTGGGGCAGTCATACAATGAACACCACTTAACAACAAAAATGAATGAACTATTCGTTCATACAATGATATGGATGAACCCTAAATATATTTTGCTAAGTGAAAGAAGCCAAAGCCAAACAAGCTACGTGCTGTACGATTCCTTTCATGCAGAACTTTGGAAAAGGCAGAACTGTAAGGACGGCAAGAGGATCGGTGGCTGCCAAAGACGGGTGGCGTGGGGGTGGGACTGAGGCTGAAGAGGCTGAAATAGCAACTCTCTAGGGTGCTGGACATGTTCCGCATGGTGCTGTGAGGGTAGACCCTGACTCGATTCATGTGTCAACACCCGAAGGCCTATATACCCAAAGGGTAAACTTTATTGCCTGCAATGTTTTTTAAAAATGAGTTCACCAGAACGCCAGGGAACCCAGGATGAACTGCAGATGTGAAAAGTGGATATAACTAATGTATGGCATGACCTCACTGAAGGGTATAAAGACAAAAGGAGGTGACCTACATAAATGGGAAGAAAAAGGCCAAAACACGGTTTATTATAAAGCTAAAGACTAAAACAACTGTACACAAATATTGCATTCTAGTTGGCACACGGATTTCTCACAGAGATATGGGTTAGCAATTCTAAATTACTGTTTACAGCTAGGAAGGTTAAAAAAACAAGTAAATCTACTACAGATAATCAGTCAGGTTTCCTACACTCAGAGTAAAATAAGCAAAAGAGAAATCCTGTGCTGGTAAATTAAAATGGGAGATATCAGTATGAATTCATATCTTATTTTAACATAAATGGCAATAGATACAGAAATAATTATAGATATGTAGGGGTCTATGGGTAAGTGTGCACATATGAGGCCTGTCCAGAAGGTATCCAGCCACGTAACATGAAAAATAGAGACATTTATTGAGGAAGAGACAAGATACAAGAAACATTGTACATAGGACAATGATGCCTCTGTCTCCCTCAAAGCGGGCAGGCACCTTGGGACCTCACACAGTTCTCTCGATTGCCATCAGCTGCCCCATTGTACTTTCTTGCTCATCAACGGTCTGAAATCTCTTCCTTTTCAAAGGTAATTTTAGTTTTAGGAAAGGCCAGAAGTCACAGAATGCCAAGTCTGGATTGTAGGGGGGCTGAGTCACTTGGGTGATTTGATGTTTCACCAAAACACTCAGCATAAGACATGACATACATAAGCAGGTGTGTTGTCGTGAAGAAGCTGCCAACCACCATTGCACATAGCTGCAGCTTTCTGAATCATCCAAATAGTTTTTGCAGAGGAATGTTCAAACTTAATGCAAAATTTGATACAGATTTGTTGCTCTACTCAGTCATCTTGAATGCAACAGCCACACAGTACCCATGCTCACTCAAGGGCATCTACCGCCCCCACTGACTAGTACAGTGATGGCGTCATTGTTCATGCATGTGCATTCCTTGGCTGCCAGGTTACACTGATGTCCTGCAAACCGTTGTCATTATATTAACAATGGCTGGACTTCTTCCAGACAGACCTCATATGTATTTCCCGGTCTGTCCAGTGAGAGGGCCTAGAAGCAGCCAATTCCTAGTAAAATAAGCACACCTAGAATCCAGATTTTAATCTGTAAAATTTCCATCAGAGGGAACCAGGGAGCCCTGGAGAAAGGCTGATTCTAGGGCTTCAGCGGGGAAAGATGAGTGGGGCACATGCTGTGCGCCGGGGAACAAGGAAGTATGTAAGAAAGAGGGGATCATATATCAAAATGGCACTGGAGCAATTTAAAAGAGTTCCCTATGGCCGATGTGGAAATAATTTGAGCAACAAACTGACGTTATAAAAGATCTATTCCTCAGTCAGCCACCTGCCAAGGACTCGGTGTGGGTCATTTGGGGACCAAAAAATAAGGTCCTGGACTGTGGCTCCAAGAAGAAGATCTCAATGCACTACTTACTACACAGAGTAATTTTTATGGAGAGCGTATGGCTTCATTATCATAAGGAACTACAAATGATGTCTCAAAATATAAATAGTCATACATATATAAATATAAAGAAAAAAGTAAAATGGTAAACCTCAAAGGAAACTAAGTAAGCAGGTGCATGAAATATATTTCCTTCAGCCTGGAAACATGACAAAATGGCATCCAACTGCCGAAGACAGAAACATTCGTACACCGGAATGAGCACAATGCATCCACAGAAGCATGTCATCATTCCACATTACACTGATTAAATCTCACAATTCATTTTAAAGACTATTCATATCTAACCAATGATTCAGAGGAGGATGGGAAGTTGAATTAACTAAGGGGCACCAATCATTGCCTCTGGCAGAGCTTTTAAAGAATTAACTTGCAATCAAAGTTATAAAAAGAATGAAAAATGAGTCAGATGAGTACTAAGGTAGTGGATAGTACAATGTGCACAGAATATAAACTTCTATTTTTTTTAATTCAATCCCACACATAAAAATAAAACTGAAAATATGTTTATAAATTAGGCAGCCACTCTTAGATTAGAACTCAAATTTTGCACCCTGGCTGGTGTAGCTCAGTGGATCGAGCGCAGGCCTGTGAACCAAAGCATCACTGGTTTGATTCCCAGTCAGGGCACATGCCTGGGTTGCAGGCCATATCCCCAGTAGGGGGTGTGCTATAGGCAACCACACACTGAGTTTCACTTCCTCTCTTTCTCCCTCCCTTCCCCATCTCTCTAAAATAAATAAATAAAATCTTTAAAAAAAAAAAAGAAGAACTCAAATTTTTTTCCACTGGTCTGGTGGCAGGAGGTGGACAAGGGGTGGGAAAGTACCAGGAAAGGAAATAATGAGAAGATCTACTCTTACAGAGAATGCCAATCATAAATAACTATGCGTTAAAGAGGTTAAATGAATGACTCTAATCTGCTTGACGTCATGGGAATCCCTGATGTCTGATACTGCAAACATTCCACCCACACCGTTCACTGCCCTTGGTGTTTCACCACACATCTTACAAATATGTAATTCGTAGTATTTTATCAGGCTGGCTTACACAATTCTTTCAAATACTCTTTACTTATGAAGATAATGATGATGAAAATAAAATACTAGAGGCCAGTATGCAAAATATATATATTGTTGGTATGTACCAAGCACTGTTCTAAGAAATACTTTATGTATTATTAATGTTTCATTAAATGTTATATGAAATATGTATGAACTATATTATACCTGTGTTCCTAGCTCTTTTATGTCCTCCACGGCCCCTAACATATTGCCAGCAATAATGTAATAATTTTTATTTGTATATGTGTAATGTGTATCTAAAAGTCACAATTCTGGTAAATATAAAAGTAGAACCAAAATTTTACAAAGGGACACAAATATTTGATCTCAATATTTTACTGAAGCAATGTCATCCTGTTCCATTTATCCCTACTTACTACATTGCAAAAATAGAAATTCTAAATTTAAATAAAATTAAAATAGATTTATATAGCTAAAAATGCTTCAACCTTTTTAAAGAAGTTATATTAGTATTTCCCCCTGAATACATCTCTTTTACACTGAGCCCCTGGCATTTCCAAATACCATAATTATTTTCCACATTTACACGGGTTTGCCTCTGACTCTGCTGACACTCCCACTGTTCCGTCTAGTCTCTACAGCATAGCTCCTACCACGCTGTTTTATTGCTCATTTGACTGCCTGCCTTCCTGTAGAAAGAAAGCTCCATGACGACAGGGAAAAGCACGATCACAGTCCCCAGCGCCCATAGCTATGTTTAGCACTTAATACATAGCTGCTGAGTAAGGGAGGGGAAGAGAGAGGGAGGCGAGACGGAAAATATGCTATGATATATAGATCGATGAGGACATTTACTTAAAGTTGTTTTTAACCTTTTTTTAAGTTATGAAAGCAATTTTACAAGTGAATATGCAGAACATTCATTCATAAATGAAGTTTTAGCATATGCCCCATGTATATGTCTTATAGACTCTTATTAACAATCAAAAAGTCTATGATACACGTTATATAGTGCAAGTTTTAACCGTTTTTCTTGAAAGAAACAGAAAACACTAGACTGAAAGAAAATAAACTAGATAAATTAATTTCACTTGAAAACACCACCTATTCGACTGCTGTGTCACCCTCAACCCCTTAAGCATATGCACACCACACCTTCAAAATGGGACTGAAGAGAAAGAAAGAAATGTTCCCTTTTTAACTACACGAGCTCAGGGTTTCTTAACCGAGGTTACTACTGATACTATGCATTGAACAGTTCCCTGGGGGGCAGGGGGTGGAATGGGTGGGGGCTCTGTTTAGCAGCATCTCTGGCCTCCAGCCACTAGATGCCAGCATCACACCCTCCCCCAGCTGTGACAAAGATGTCTCCAGGTGTTGCCAAATGGGGACAGGGAGTGTGCGAAATTGCTCTGGGTTGAGAAGCACTGCTCTACACTAACGATTCTCAAAGCTCCAAGCCAGGTGAAGTGGAGTATATTTTATCCCAAAGGATCTTACCAATATCAACTCACCCCATCCCCACCCTATAACCACTATTACTGATTCTCATGTGCTATCCCACCAAGGATGATTGAGATCTTCTCTCCAGGTAGTGATTATTAATCATGATTAAATTTTCTATTATAACACTAAAATAAAATTGTACTATCTTTAAAAAATACTTTAAAAACACATTAAACCAAGGAAATGTCATCTTTGATACATTAACAAATCATCCATCATACAATGGATTATAAAAACATCCCCCAAATTAGTGTATATTTCCCTAGAACATATAAATAAAACAGCAGTGCCAAAAAGTGGTAGAAATAACAGAAAAAGGAAAATTTGTAGATAAAGATGACAGGCTTGGAGTGGCTATAAACATCCAAGTGGAGATGGAGAAACTGAATTAAATAGGATCTCTTTTTTTTAAAACCAGGTAAAGAAATTTGAAACTGGAATATATTAATGAATTTAATCTTTAAAGAAGAGTGAATTGCTTCCTGCCCTTTTCCTGTGTATCCTATTTATATATGTTTTACAGAAATTATATTTTTAAAATTGTGTGGAACTAATTAATCACCAGTCAGAGAATGAATTTTTAAAATTTCCATTCATTTCCAATAAACCATTAGAGGGAGATTCCTTCACCAGCATATAAGATTCCACTAATAAGGTTCAAGCAAAGACGAGAGTCCTCGGCCCTTAGGGCTGCAGTCACAGTCTGCTTCTTCTTTCTACATTAAAATACATGCCCACACAGAACACTTCAAAATATTTTAAGAAACTACAGTGGAAACTTTGGAGATGACCTTAATTTTTTGCCTTTTCTTTCAATTTCTTTCTGTTCTATGCATTTCCTTCTATATTACTCACTGGCACACTTTAATCGGATGCAGTACACACTTCCCAATTTGTTCCACAAACACATCACAAGCAAAAAGAAAAAGAAAGGAGAGTGGAGAGGAGGCTAGACATAAATAGACAGATGATGGATTGATTAACTGATAGGAATCCTATATATTTAAAGAAATGGTTTGTAAGAGGATACAAACCAACTGCAATACATGAGTTTTTGAAACCTAAATCGAATAAACTGTAAAAAAACAATTATGAGACTTCTAGGGAAATATAAACTCTGAGTTATTAAATAATATTTCAACATTACAAGCTTTGGCATTCTAATGGTATTACAGTTATTTTTACTAAAAAAGAGTTCTTGTCTTTAGATACGAACTGAGACATTTATAGATAAGGTGATGTTGTGTCTGAGAATCGCTTCCAAAGGAGGGAAGGGGGGTTTAGGGGGGGACACGTAAGTGAGACGCCTATGAGTCAGCAAGTGTTGTAGCTAAGCCACAGGTATGTGGAGGTTCATTATATTGCCTTTATATTTGTTCAAAATATTCCAAAATAAAAAGTTTTTAAAACTGAATAGGAAAACACACCCATCTTTTATCCAAAACTAGTTTATAAAGTGATACTTGACATTCAAGGAGATCATTTCACAAACCATCCCAACATCTCTATACAGTGATTCCAAGAGGAAGAAGAAACACAAGATGTATTTACTAGTAGTAAAAGTTAGTACAATTCCTTTGAAATGACCCCTATTTGATGTGGTGTTTTTCCCCAAATCTCCATCTGTCTAATAATCATTGCTGAGACTGTTTGGCACATAATTAATAGGAAGGGAAGAGGTAAGCCTACTTTTATAAGTATTTAAATAAACTTTGGTCAAAGCAAGAAAGAAAAAGTAACTCATCTCTGTCATCCTGCTCATGTTGACATGTACCTCGGTCCCCTTCAGGAACAAGGATTTCTGTCATACATTGCGATCATCCCACGTACGCCACAGGGCCACAGGCCATGTACAGCCAATGAGAAAATGTGGGAGCAATTGTATGTGCAGCATTACATAAGAATTCCTTAGCCAAAAATTAAACCTAAAACAAAATCTCTTGCCAAATGAGTCTTTAAATACTCAGTGCAAAAAAAAAAACAACACAAAAACAAAAAACAAAACTCAAGTAACACGCATCTTGAGAAGGTATACAAATCAAGTTACTGATTCCATATGGAACACATCACAAAAATATCACTGCACTTACTATGCCTGGGGGTGGGGGTGTGAGATAAAGAATATCTAAATTAACAGATGGAACCTTATCCAATGATGATTTATGAAGTCACATGAGCAAAAAGTTATTATTATAGAAGTCCACCAAGTGGATCGCAGCTGTTCAAAGATGACTGAATATATATGAATTTATATTCACCTTATACCATTAGAGTTACATAAGAACAAATAAGTTCTTACACCAGACAGTTAAGCAATCCATATCTAGAAAGTTAACACATTTTAAACCAAAATGACGAATTATGACGTATCAAACAGGATGTAGTGCATTCCTAAGTGTCTCTGCTGGAGCCAACTATTTCAGAGATGTGCTAAAGCACTCGGCCCAGCTCCAGCTACTGTGCAGCTCCATTTGCTGGAGAAGCAGCAAGAGTCTGTTTGTAGGCGAACCTTAAGAGTTGTACAGAAACTGGAAGTTGTCCTGCGTGGTGAATTTCAGGAACTGCTGCACACAAGGGATGGTTTATAGCCCTGCCCAGTGTTACTGCATTATGGGACGGGGGCGGGCGGGAATCATGGATCATGTGTCAGAGCAAGAGGCATTTCGGGAGCAGATATTTAACTAGTTTTTAATTGTGCATACAGAATCCCAGAAGACAAAAGAAGAGCATGAGGTTTTCAATGCACAAGAAATTTTCTCACACACACACACAAATTTAAACTGCCTAAATAACATCTTCGATTATTTTTTAGTAAGTTGTTTCATATGTTGGCATTCTGGTGAAAATTTTTACATGTAAGTTTACTACCTGAAGTGTTTAAAAAACATGGGTGTGGTCATTCCCCTCCTTTGACCTAAAAAGACATTGTCAGACAGACCAGGAAGGGCCCTTGGGGATCTCTCTGGGGGTACAGCTGATGCATGCTGAAGCAGACCGGGCTGCCAGACCTCCCGATACCCCACTTTCCCCTGGACTTCCAACCAATATCTAGTTCTGTAAGCCAGTTGTCTAGCCATCATTAGAAAAATCCTTTGGAAAAAACTAGTATTTTTCTCCCTGACTATTGTGACCTGAGTGGGAATTATTATGATCTGATTTTATATTCATTCATATAAAATGAATGAAGACACACCCGGGTTGAGAAGGGAGTGATGTTAGGGAGAATCGCCCTCTGAACTCATGCTTCTTGGTTCTCACCCTTCCTTCTGAGAATCGTTACGCTCGAATCTCTTCCCCACAAGCACGACCAGTGGTCGAATGGAATGGGAAAGGCTTCCGGCCCCAAGCAGCTGTCCAGCTTCTCTACGGGACAACCTCAGATGTGACCTGAGATTATGTGGTCACTTTAAACTCTATGTGAGTATTTTATAAAAAGCATGATGACACTTTAAAGACTACAGATGTCCAGTCTTCAACCCATCACCCAGAATTCCAAGATTCACTTTCAGTTTAGTTCCTCTGTGATAGTGTATGTTTTGAAGTCTGCCCTTGCTTTAGGGGGAAAAAAAGAAGCAAAAATCAAAACAAAACAAAACAAAACCTGAGTGTAAGACCTGCTAGCCACCCCCTCATAGGCTGTAAAGAAAAAGCCCTCTTCACTTCATGCCTGAGATAGAAAAGCATCTCAAAATATGTAATTTATGTCTTTGTACCCACAAGCCATGCCAGAACTGCCATGGCTAGTTATCAGAGGGATGTAATTCCACTAAATGTCTTCAAAATCAGTTAAACATAAACATTTCCATGAACATTTTTCCTCTAAAAAATGGCAATGAAAAATTACAATAAAAATAACGTAAAAAATGAAAGAAAGAACTATCCCTCCTCTTCCGTTTCCATCCCCAAGGCTGAGGTCCTTCAGTCCAAGCACACATTTCAGGGGTGTGTCCCATCACCTTGTCCCAGTGAAGTCTAAGGTCCTTTCTTTACAAAAAGAACAGTGATCACAGCACTGACATTAACTGTAAATGCCATTTTTTAAACAGCAGCCATAAAATAGGTGGCTGTAGTTGTTTTCTTTCGTCTCTAAATCAAGCAAGGAAAGTCTTTTCAAGGGATGGGTAAGATTTATAGGACAAACACAGAAAATATGTACAGAAAAATTACAAAAGTACTAAGTATTGCTACAGACGACTGGATTGGCATTTAACAGGCTGGAGGAAACCAGATCAATCTCAATCTTGCTGGGGTCAATTCAGGTGCTCAAACCAATAAAACAAATTTTTTTCTTTATGTTTGTGGTCGAGAAGTGCTAAAATATTAACCAAGTCTGGAAATGTCATGTACAATGAAACCATTTATAAATATTAAAACACATTTCAAATACTTATTTGTATCAAAATCTGCTTAATAAAAATAGATAGGAGATGTAGTAAGTCATTAGGCCAATATTAATAAAGAAAAACATAAAATGCCATACTTCCCCAAAAAAGCATGAAGAGGAAGGGAGAATGAATTAAAGAAAGGCATTTTAGTATAATTTTACCACTTAATCTCAGAATTTATAAATAACACTAGGAAAAAATCCACCATTAACTATTATAATCAAAATACTACAGATAACGTGTAAGTCTATATAATTTTCTCACAATAGCTTTAAATTTCTGTTTTCCTTCCAGACTGTAAGATCTATCACATGTAGATCACAAGGCTTCAAAGTAAAATATTAAAACAATGCAATTATATTTAATATCCAGTCAATAGAAAGAGATAATAAACTGAGAAATATGATATAAAATTATGTCTCACTTTTAACGAAAATGGAATTCATTCGTGCATATTCAGTGTCTGAGATTTAAAACTGTAAGGTTATCAATCAGCTCTCTGCTCCGTGACAGCAGGTGGAACAGGACCCTGAGCACCTGGATGGGAACGAGCTACACTAGAATGGAGAGAATTTGTATTTAACAGCTTAGCAGACACTTATTCTATTACAAAGGCATGTTCCGGTATTTGTGTGCAGTGTTTTGTAAAGTACTTCATTTCCATTAGCATTGTACATTTTTGTTCTTCAGCAAATCAGCAAGAGACTAATGGCACCAATCAATATCCTACTCTTCATAGCAACTAATATTCGGTCATTTACTACAGCAAAGGCCTCTAGGACCTCAGCTAAAGATATACCAGGCATTTCTATTGATATCTGAGCACCATTAAAAAAAAAAACGTGTCACAGGTGGAATGAATTTTCCTTTTATAAGGTAGTCTCCATCGGCTTAAGTACCTTCAACTTCTTAAAGCAGGTGGTCAGCACACAAACACCTGGAACTAGGTGGCCATGCCTCCTCCGGGGCCTTGCCACCAACTACACCCCCAGAAGAGGTGACATGTTTCCGCACCGAAGGGAGGGAGATACGGAGACATGCGAAAGAGAGAAAGAAAGGGTACGAGGACATAAGGACTTATTTCAAACCCATTCAGTGCCAGGGGCTCTTCCGAGGTGCCAGCGGGCAGCCAGCCTCCCCTGGGTGGAGTGACAGGGAAGAAGCAGGCAAGGAGCTCACACTGGGCGGACTCCCTGCTCTGCACAGTTATGCAAGGGAGCAGCTGTGGAATTTCCTCAGGCCCCGCCCCTGGCCTTGTCCCACAGGGCGGAGCGTCGTCCCGGGTTCCTACCGCAGACCTGAAGCCAGACTGCCGGGGGTCCGGCAGTGGTCCCTGGGACAGGGACGCCTTTTCCCAGCAGCAGGAAGGTACTTAATCCTGCCGACTTCTAACTTGCAGCTTTACTTGATAACAGACCTTCCTGTCTATTGCTTAGAAAGTCTGACCAATTGATCTAGTAATGCTTTCATTTTTAATTTACCACTTCTCATTTCTAAGATGTGTACAAAGGATATAAAGAAAATGACAAGAAAATTAAATATCACCTCCAAGAACCCAAGCCTTGTGGAACTAAAGGATTTGCCTTTAGATGGTTGTGACCAATGAAGAAGAAATTTCATTGTTATTCCATTAGGTTAGTAGCCAAGCACAGATAAGAAGAACAGTTTAATGCTGTTAAATACATGATCAGTCTAGAGTGCTTAAAATTAAGCTCAACAGCTCTGCCACTCTGGAAGAAAAAAGAGGAACTAATCCCTTAGGTCCCCACGAAACACTGCAAACAGATACAACACAGATACAGTGTGCTCTGCATCACACGGTTCGTCTCCACACAAATCCTTGCAGCCTCCCAATCTAAAAATTCAACACAGAATAGGAAGTACTTTCTTTGTGGGCTACTCAGTCATAATTTCCCTTTCCCTTTCTAACCCCAGCGCACAATCATTTCCCACTGGCTCTGGGAACACTGTAAGACAACACAGAATGTTTCTGCGGAAACCTCACCTTTTGATTTCAGCTAATTCACAGAGCTGGCATGAATTACAGAAGGGGGATCTTAGAATTATCCGTTCTTCGTGAGCAATCACACGATTTTCCCTTGCTTTTCCCAACTTTGATTAAAATACTTTTCATCAGAAAGAAAGATACACCCAGAATGCAGCAAAAGATCTGGGAAAACAGTCAAGTAAGCAGAACGTGAGGAGCGGACAGAGACACCATGAAGGGCTTCCACTGACGCCTGGGGATTTTTTTTGTTAATTAGAGAGGCCTTATTCTTAGCCGGTTTATCTCGCTTTATATTTAACTCCCATAAGTTTCATTCCCTGGCTTATGCCGGAAACGGAAAGTTAGAAAACAGGGCAGTAGTTCCTAGGGAGGAGACAAAACAGCCCAAGGGCAGACATTGTAACAATTACTAGATAACAAAAAGAGGAGGAAGAAAAATTACATTTGAAAAACAGAGAGTGAATGCAAGAGGCACCTCCACCTGAGTACTTTCTGTTCTGAGAAGCAGGTTCGCCCTCACCAGGAAGCAAGTGGTGGCAACTGTGCATCACGGACCAAGACAACGACTCTTGCAACTGAGACATTTTGAAACATCACATCAAAAAAGGTTAAATATTTTAAAGATCTGAGTATCTAGTGACTTTTAAACCCTCAGTTATCCAGAAAAATCCTTCCTAGGTTCCAAATGATTCGGGCATATATAAAAAGAAAAGAGGAAAAGATGCTATATAGTTCAGGGCCTTCTGAGGTGGGGAGAAGGGGACTGACTTAAATGATACTTGTCAGACCCTGTCCCTATCCTTTCCCCAGCCTCTCTCTACCAGCGAACCCTGAGAATATATGCCTGCCAAAAATGCACTAATATCCACATTACGTTTACTGGCTACAATATACTTTTCTACTATAGTATAAAGTTCCATCTTACCTGCGTGCATATTGGTCCATCCACATTTGTGCTCAGAATGAACACTACTCTATAACCATCAGAAAAGCGACTTCAATTCCAGGTACTACAGTCTGGCTTGTGGAAAGTCAAACCCCAAACACTGACTAGGAATGTCTTTCATTGAACAAAGAAATCCTATTCTGTTTCCAAGGGGGATAAAAGGACGAGCCTAACCCTGGTAACCTTAACACAAAAGGGAGCTAAAAAGGCAGGGACTCGATGAAAACAAAGGATTGTTCTGTCTGATGACATCAATACACATTAAACACGATGTGTTACACATCCTTCTATCAATATCTGAGATGATAAATTTGCAAATTAATACTACATCAGCCATAACTGCATAACATTACAATAGCACCCTCTTTAGAAGAGATTTTGATTTATATAATGGTGGTCACTTGTGTGTGTTTAATGTTTCTGAAATTAAAGGAGAAGATGAGCCACTGTGAGCAAGCAGAACACAACCTACAAGAAATAATTACGCTTGTGACCTCATGCCCTAGAAGGTCACTCTGCATCACAGGCCAAAGGAAATCAGGACCCATCAGCATTTACCTCAGAGCAGTCACCGCCCGGGAAGGATGGGCAACTGTGGTATATTTCATAAACTAGCAGGTGCGTGACCTCATTAAAAAAGCCAATTATCAAAAAGCTGCTTGTACGGTGTCACAAATAAGAAATACATAAATAGGACTATGCAAAATATCTTCATTTCAAAATAAATCTGAGAAGTAGAAAATGTTTTATGCTCCTCTGAATTATAACACAATAGCACAAAATAGCACTAATCCTTCCTTATTAAGAATAATTCATAAAATTTTTAAGTGTTTTATAACATAAAAGTGATTACAAATACATGCTGAACAGTGATAACTCAGAAAATATTCGCAACATTTATATGTCACTTTACAAGAATGTATGCACTGTTTATCATTCCAGTCCTGTCACTGTTAGAGCAAGAATCACAAATGCACTTACCCTCCAATTTTCCATCAGAAATTAGGCACTGAAAGCACACATACTGGTGGCATTTGTAAGGGACAGAATTTTCCTAACAGGGTCAAGGACAGGGCTCCACTCCCTGGAACAAAATTCTTAATATCACTCAATTAGGAATTGGTTTTTGTGAAAATCTGTGAACTGGCTTTCCAGTTAAGATGCACGATTGCCCCTTTCCTCCCCAATGATTCCGGGTCTACTTCCAGAGTCTCTGGGTAAAATAAATTAAGGTTAATTCTGGGGCAGTGAGAATAAGGAGAACAAAGCTGTAGAATCCATACAGGAAGGAAAGGGGACGGCCAGCCGCCTTCACTACATGTGCTATCCACTGTCCTGGGTGCTGTACAAAGCATCGCTCTCGACTGCTTTCCTCACGTCCTCAGACAAACCCACAGAAGGCTTTAATCACATAACGTACCTAAAATTCCAGGAGACCCCAGTCACTGCGACCAATTGACTTGTCTGAGGCCCAGCCCAGTCACTTACTGACTGTGAAGTCAGAGAGAGCTGCTGCCCACTTTAAACCTCAGGCTCCTCATCTCTGAGGAGAAGGGCCATCACAGTCCATCGGCCCAGCACGACGTTCTGCTCTTTGGGCAAATGCATTTTCTGAGTTTCAAATAACTAACAAAGGGACTCACTCTTAGATCAAGCTCAGCCACAAGTGAGGAACTGCCAATATTGCTTAGGCAATTATTGAATATTTTTCAGGGCTCAGGATGATTGAATTAGAAGAAAAAATCTGATGAGTTGGTGTATTTACCAGCTTAATATTGGTGATATGCTGCCTAATATTTTACCTACTTCAGTGACTAAGAAAATTCCTACACTAGAATTAAGTTTCTAGGAGATGGCTTCCTGCTGCGACTCACTATCCTCCTCATCCCCTCCGCCGTCAACGCCCAAGGCAGAAGCGCCGTCACTACAAGCACGCTGGCGGCGGGTGTGGGCGGTCCGCCAGCTGGCTCGGTCGCCTGTAGCCCCTGGATCCCCGGACCGCAGCCCTGTGTGGTCATCCCTCGTATGCTGTGCGTGCTCGTCTCCCCTCACACACTCAGAGGCCCTACTCCATCAGCCTGACATCCTTTCACTAAAATAGAAAACTCCCAGCAAAGCTAATTAAAACTAATTTTGCACTCAGTCACTGTAAAAGTCCCAGAATAGATGAATATATTATAGCAAGAGCTGTTAGTGTGACATGTCTTAGTTTCATGTAGAATGTATTTATTCTTTTGCTAAAAAATACAATTACAGTAAATGATAACATTAAAATTTTTCGTAAGTCAGCATTCAGTTAATTTATGAAGTACTCCAGGACACTATGCCAAGGACTTTGATTTACATTAATGGAAAAGTTTAGATTTGACCAAGAACTACCTAGTTTATGCTGATTTAAACAATGATGAGAACCATTAGGGTAATTTTTTAGTTATTTTTCTGCCCCATCTTGTTGTTGTTAAATTTAATATGGCTGAAAATGAAACTGAAAGCAGCATTAGTTAGGCCCCCAACTCCACTTAAAACCTAAGGCTGTTGGAGGAAGCAAGACAGAATAAATAGTGGTAAGAGAATGAGTTTTGCATTCTGCCAGTCACTCAATGACGGAGGGACCTTCAGTAAATGCTTTACTCTCTCTTGGCCTCAATTAACTCATTTGGGCTGAAGAAGTGAGGGTGGTGGTGACAACAGCACCTCCTTAAGAGGTTTACTGCCACAGTTTGAAGACATGACACAGACAAGGTACTTAGCAAGAGCCTGACAGAGAAAGCATTCAGTTCATGGCAGGCACTGTCACTACCTCACTCGTCCTGGGTCCTTGCTGGGCCCTCTAACAGGCATCTTGCCTAACAACATGTAACGTCTATCATTGCTTCAGGGAGTAATCTGTGATCATCACACCATGCCTTCACATTGCACCTAACTCATTCTCGTCTTTCCAAGAAAACAAATATACATGGGTCTGGGTCCTCTGTTCTTTCCGTAACAGCCTTCCAGCTACTTATTCCACTTCAATCCATTCTCCTGCTCTACACGAGTCTGTTTGTAATAAAGTTGTCTTTAAAATGGGTCTCAATATTTCCATAACCATGTTCTCACTGTAAGAGAATCTCTGGTGATTTTCTATATAGTTTCACGTTCATTCTACTCTACAGTTTGTCCTTCCGTCGGGGGATCTTGTATTCAATCAGGTTTATGATTAGCTGAAGAGATCATTCTATGTTCTGGAAGATCACACAGTTAATGCCACAAGTCACTGAACACAGAGCGCCGTACCAGACTATGCTAACGTGCAAAAGCAGAGCGTTTTTCAGCCCATGTTATTTTTTCAACATTTTTTTTAATATTTGACAAAATTTTAAACCTACTAATATTTATATAAGAACGTCAAGCCTGATAACTTATGTAGATAGAGTCTATGTCTAAAAACCCTGGATTTTTAACTTAATTCCCTTTTATTAAAATGGAAAAATTCTCTGTAAACAAATAAACAATATTTTCTCAGCAAACAGTCTTACTTAGACAGATTAAAGAATTTGAACTGGAGTTGTTAATTTGTTACATTTTGGTTATATGTGCAATGTATATTTGCATTTAAAGATTATGAATATGCTTATTGAACAAATACCTGGTGTTTACTGTGGCCCACGCACGGTTCCATGTGCTTCCTATAACTCACTCCGTCCTCAGCAGAACCTACAAAGTCTCACTCTCTTCATTTCATCTGTGACAAGACTGAGGCTGAGAAAGTCTAAGTGTCCACGGTCGCATGTCTAGTTAGACGCCGCCGCAGTCAGCACTGGCAAACACCTGGTAGAGTTACGCCAGTTGTAACAGTG
>PVKM010024523.1:0-20464 GCA_004027735.1 Carollia perspicillata
CTTCGCCCAAGGCCTCACAGGAAGCTAGGAGGTGGGAGGGCGTGTGCAGGGACCTAGGTCTGTTTGGCACCACAGAGTTCCTGTGGTGAGATGCTTATCTCACTCACTCCTGCCAGTGAGATGCTCATGAAGCCGTACTTCTGAACTGTCTCTGGTCTAACTGGCAGGTATCAATGCTGTTCAGAACACTGGGGGGCTTTCTCTTCTGCAATTTCCCCGTGGTGGCAAGTCTTCATTCTTCGATTTGATTTTTAACATCCAGACACTCACCACTGGAACCAAACTTGGTGGATGAGTGAGCGGGACGAACACCACTTTCTGGGCTGCTGATCTAGTCTCCTGCCTGACTCCCTCCTGGTTTCTGGAGAATTCCATGCAGGGACCCCTGATGCGCTCTGGGGCAAGGTCGAGAGCCCTGGGACATCCACACCAGAGCCGGAAAAGAACATGCTGACTCCACTGCACCCACAGTTCGTTGAATGTCCCCCTCCCCCCACAGCAAATATATTCTTAGAAAGTATCTGTCCCCATTAAGAGCCCGTGACTGCAGACTACATGCCCTCACAGGCCCTTCTTAGCACCCTGCTCGTTCCTCACAGCAATTCCCGCCAGAGGCATTTTAGATAAGGCTGAGCAAAGGTTCCCCTCCAGGCATCTTCTCCGATCACAGGCTGGATGCTCCTGGCCTAACCCTCTCGACCAGGGCTGGGGGCAGCAAGCTGCTCCCGTCACGCAGCTGCAAAGACAATATTCGGAACACGTGCACTCGCACGTGCCGATGGTTCCCTGAAATTGGAACAGTGTCTCGTAACTGGGCATCTTCGGGATCCCGGTCCTTCAGATTCACGAGCTGGCTTTCTTCCCTAATCCAAATGCGAGTTGTCATTGTTCCTTCACAACGTGTGTAAAATTGCATTAATCTTTTATTATTTCACTGCCTACCCTATATCATGATGAATTATGTATATGCCGTTGCCATGGCCTTTGGAAAAATTTTCTGAGTGGCTCCTTTATGGTAAAGTATGATAATAAAGATTTTATTTATTTTATTTTAAGGAGGATTTTTATTCCATTTAGAATAAAAAATATGCGTAGGAATAAATTAGACAAAAAGAAAAGCACAAGACGTGTACACTTAAAACTACAAAACAATGCTAAAAAAAATGAAAGACCAAGTCCTGGCCAGGCAGCTGAGTTGGTCAGAGCATCGTTCTGACCCAGGTGGGGTGCACACACGACAATCAACCAGTGAATGCACTATTAAGTGGAACAACAAACTGATGTTTTTTTCTTTCTTTCTCAAATCAGTAAGTAAAAATGTAAAAAAAATTAAAGACCTAAATAAATAAAAAGACATATTCACATTCATGGATTGAAGACTTAATTTTTTTAAAATTTATTGTTTGGAGAGAGAGAGAAGAAAGGCGACAGAGAGAGAGAAAGAGAGAGAGAAAGACAGACAGACAGACACTGACCCCCCTGCTCCACCCACCAATGCACCTACGGTTGATTCCGACATGTGCCCTGACCAGGGATCAAACCCTCAACCCCGGTGCACTGGGACGACGCTCCAACCAACTGAACACCTGGCCAGAGCAGAAGACATAATATTTTAAAGATGGCAATAATTCTCGAATGGGTCTATAAATTCAATGTAATAATCCAAAATCCAAGCTGTCTTTTTTTTTGCAGAAACTGACAAGCTGATCCTTAAATTTGTACTGAAATACAAGGGACCCGGAATAGCCAAAACAATTTTAAAACAAGAACAACGCTGAAGGACTCTCGCTTCTCAATTTCACACCTTACTGCAAAACAGTAATCAAAACAGTGTGACAGGGGCATGTGGAGAGGTGCACAGATCAATGGAATGTAACTGAGAATCCAGAATTAAACCTTTACATTTATAGGCAACTGATTTTCGACAAGGATGCCCAGACGATTCAATGGGGAAAGAATAAATCTTTTCAACAAATGGTGCTAGGACAACTGGATATCCACATGCAAAATAATGAAGCTGGACCCCCTACCTCACTCCTTATACAAAATTAACTCAAAACGGAGCACTGGCCTAAAGGTAAGAGCCAAAACTATAAAACACTTAGAAGAAAATACAGGGGTAAATTTCTGTTACCTCGGTAATTACACAAGAGTTTTTTAGATACGACGCCATAATTACAAGCAACAAAAGAAAAATAAATTCAACCTCATGAACATTAAAAACTTTAGTAATGCAAAGGATACCACCAAGAAAATAAAAAGAGAAAATTTTTGTGAAACAAATATCTGATGAAGGACTTGGATTCAGAATATATAAAAAACTCTTCCAATTCAATAAAAAAGACAAACCAATTTAAAACTGGGCAAAGGATTTGAATAGACATTTCTCCATAGAAGATAAACAAATGGCCAATAAACAAGTGAAAAAATTCTCAATACCATTATATTAGGGAAATGCAAATCTAACCTTCAAGGAGATACCATTCTACACTAAAACGGCTAAAATAAAAAAGACAGTAACAAGTACTGGCGACGATGTGGAGAAAACAGGACACTCAGTCATTGCGGGAGGAATGTAAATGGTGCAGTAGCTCTGGAAGACAGTTTGTAGCTCCTCAAAAAGTGAATGTGCAGTTACCGTGTGATCCAGCAATTCTACCCCTAGGTATATATCCAAGAAAACAGAAAACATATGACCACATGAAAACTCATACACAAATGTTCATAGCAGTATAACGTATAATAGCCAAAGGGTATACACAATTTAAATGTCCATCAACCGATGAGTGGATAAATGAGATGTGGTATACCCACACAATGAAATATTACTTGGCTATAAAAAGGAATGAAGTGCTGATACCTGCTCAAAATTGGATGGAAACTGAAAACGTTATGCTAAGTGAAAGAAGCAAGACACCAGAGACCACTTAGTACATGATTCCATTTACAGGAAATGTCCAGAATAAGCGAATCCACAGAAACAGAAAGGTGACTAATAATTGTCAAGGGGTGGGAGGACAAAGAAATGGTGAATGACTTTAAAAGAGAGAATTTTTTAGTATGTGGATTATATTTCAATGAAGCTATTATCTTTTTAAAAAGCAATATACATACATACTATAAAATATCACATGGTTTCCCCATCATCCAACACTTGTCCCCAACACTTGGCCATTTCCCAGAATAAACCACTATTAACAGTTTGGCCCATATACTTCTAGATATTTCCTGTACGTGTACAAATACACATTTAAAAAAAAACATATTGTTTTGGTAATTTGCTTTCCTCACTTCATAAAATATTGTGGACATTTCCCCATGATAGTACATAAAAATCTACTGGTTTTTTTTTAATGCCCAGGATAGTATTCCATTATATGGATATTCCCAAATTTAACCGGTCTCTCATTAGCACTTGGATGATTTCTAGTTCTTCAATATTATAAAGTGTTACTTGGACCACTGCAGAGCACATTGGTCATATTTTGGACTGTCTGGTACCTACCAAACACCTTTCCTAGTCTTGAACTTAGGAAGCCGAACCCTCGTGTAAATGGCAGAAAACAGCTTTCCCAGACTGTCTTGCAGCCTGGTGCAGGCATGTGACCGAAGTTCTACCAACCAGATGTAGCCAAGACCCCCACTGGCAGCCAGCAAGGTTGGGGAAGGAACGCACGTTAGGCAGACCCTGGTTTCTGGCGAAGGAAGTGGCAGCCCTGCAAGGTGCGAGCGCTGTTTCTGCCTCCGATGGAGGTTTTCAGTACCACAGTGACTTTATTATCTTTCTTTCTGGGCCTCTGACAGTTCATTTCCGGCTGCTTGTGTCGGCTGAACTCCTTTTCTCCTCCGATTTTGTCTATGTAATGGTTTTACTGAGGTATAATTTGCATATCATAAAATTCACTCATTTTTAAGAGTGGAATTCAGTGGTTTTTAAAGTATATTTACAGGGTTGTGCCACCAGCACCACAATTGTTTTAGAACATTTCCTTCACTCCAAGAAGGTCCCTCCTGCCATTCCCCCAGACCTTTTACGTCTTCTCCTTGAGCCCTTTCCATCCCACTTGTTGGCTCCTCTTCTCAATTTTTTTGACAAGTGCAGAAGAGCACTTGACTGGGCTACGTTTTCTGAAGTGGAACCTCCATTTGTTGTTTCCTTATTACTACCTTTTTTGATGGTAGTAATCTCGTCCCATGTTAGACCTCCTTCTACTCAATTCATCTTTTTTAAAAAACAGAGCAAAAGAAGGCACGAATGGTAGAAAGCGTCACACGTAAGCATCAACCCAGCAGTCCAAAGCACAATCGTAGTGCTCAGCGTCCACCACAGTAACCTAACCTGGGGCAGAAGGAAACAGACCCCCCTGGCTTTTCTACTAGAGAGAAGAGCCTGGGTCGCAGCTAGAGAGAAGAGAGAGTGGTGAATGGTTTCCTGGGATCGGTCAAGGTGATCAGGGACATAACCTGTCATGTCATTTCTAAGAGAAACTTAAAGATACCAACTTGGGACTCAAATAGGAAGGGAGCTTTTTCAGATGAAAGTCTAAGGGTAGATTAATCAGTAACCAGGATATAATAATAATAATAATAATAATGACTAGCTGGAAAGACCATGTGATTACAGACACGGGAGATACTCCACTAGGCTATAGGGAGAGGAAGTTAAACAGCTCCGTGAGGAGACAATTCAATGCTTAAAACTGGCCCCACTGAGGAATGCTTTCATGGTGAAATAGGTACTTCCACACACTTCTGGAACAGTGTGAACTGTAACACCTACTCAAAAAGCAATTTGGGAAAGTGAATAAAAAGTAGTAAAACTTCTATACACGTAGTTAGTGTGTGGTAAGTATCACTTTGAGGAATCGATTCTAAGGAAATAATGTGAAATTTGGGAAGTTTATAT
The DNA here is from genome assembly GCA_004027735.1 of Carollia perspicillata. NCBI lineage: Eukaryota > Metazoa > Chordata > Mammalia > Chiroptera > Phyllostomidae > Carollia > Carollia perspicillata. Next base: position 4,907 of record PVKM010024523.1, read on the forward strand.
GGATAAAGATGTTCCCACAGCATTTTTTATAATAGTGAAAAGTTGGAGACATCTTATGTAACTAACAGTGGAGAAATGGTTAAGACAATTATGTTCATCCATACACATGACTATATAATTCATCAAAATGAAATTAATTACCAGTGTGATACAAGAACATATGTTTACATATTTCTATATTAACCTAAGAAAATGCATATAAAATTATATGTACATCACACCTGTAAAAAAGCATGCACATAAAGAAACCAGAAAGGAATTCACAAAAATTATAATAGTTACGTTGAGTTAGTGAGATTATAGATGAATTATTATCCAATTTTCTTTGCTGTTGTTGTATTATTCCAAAAGAAAAAGAAAAAAAGTTCCCATGCTAGTGGTTAGAATGAGGTCCCTTACTGAGGAAGGACGGCTTTAAGATGGCTCAACCGTGTGAAAAAATGCCTGTGAGATAACCCAAGGCCTCGGGGAACAGGCCCTCCTCTGCCGTAAAGACAAAAGAAGAGGCTGCCGCGGGCATTTCTTTCTGGGAGACGCTGTTTCAAGCTCCAAGCCTTAGGCCAACAACTCTCCAGTACACAAAACTGGCAGAGGCTGCCCGTCCAAAGGAGTCTTCTGAGAACCTGGCACTAATCAAATAACAACTGAACACTTTCTGTGCATAAGGTAAACTGATGTGTCCCAAAAGACAAGCACACAGAAAGATGTGTCTCCTTCAGTGGGTGGGAGAAAGTCGCGTTCTGCACACTAGACCCACCGTGTCCTGTGGGCTGGAGGTGGCCCCAGCGCCTACCTGTGCTCCATGTAGCAGCTCAGGGGCTCCACGCACGCCGTGATGGCACCAATGGTGAAGGAGGACTTGACAGTTGCGTCGGGGTGGGTCTGCAGGGCCTGGACAACATCAATAACATCCGTGTAGCTGGGGGGGAAGGAACGGTTAGTTTACTGATGGGCTGGAGAGCGGGGCAGGGGAAGACGAGAATGCTGAGTGGCTGAGCGGGCCAGGGCGGAAGGAAAACCAAAATGAGGAGTGGTGCTGGGGTTCTTGGGGTCATCCGACGTCACGATTTAGAGCCACTGGGGCCCAGTGTTTCTGCATCCCCTAGTCCCATTAGTCTCAGAACTGTGCAAGAGTGGGCAGAAGCATAACCGCCCAACCCTCAGGGTATGCAAAGCCTGTACAGGTGACTCGGGGGCTCAGAGAGGGGGACTTAAGTGTCCTTAGGCCTGTTTTCCGATCAAGTTAGGAGCTCCTGCTCCTATTTTCCTTAAAATAGGTTTTTCCTCTCCTTCCACCTCACAGAACATGTGGGCAAGATAGAAAAGGGAATCCTAGGGGACCTGTCCAGGCCAGCAGACACGTCAAATACCCCTGCATTGTATCTCCTGATTGGAATTCCCTCCAAACTCCAGATGTCCAGGGACAATTAGATATTTCACGTTAATTTGTTCACAATCCAACTCCACGTCTGCTCCTCCCCAGGCCTTGTCCTTCTCAGCAGAGGAGACTCCGCTCCTTTAGCTGCTAGGTCGAAAGATTTGCCTGGAGTCATCACTGACTCTATTTTTTCTCAACCTTCGAAACAGAACCAGAAAGAGATCACTGCTCATATTCCCACACTACTGCTGGGTCCAAACTGCTCCCATCTCTTGTTCAAACCAGTGCCATAGCTGCCTCAACAGCCTCCCTGCTTCTGTCCTTGCCTCTCCCCAGCCTGTTTTCAACACAGAAGCCAGAGGGATAGGACTCATCCCATTGTGCTAAGCCACTGAGGGAGGGGCTTCCATCCCACTCAGTGTGAAAGCCAGAGCCCTTACGATGGCCCAGCAGCCCTCTAAGATCTGCCCCCACACTGCAGAAAAGAGCTGGCTCTCCTAGCACGCCTTTCCTTACCCAACCCAGCGACTCTGGCCTCCTGGCTCTTCTGCAAACATTCCACACATACTTCCTCCGGGCACTCTCTGTCCCCTCTCCTGTGATGCTCTTTTCACTCAGATGTCTGCAAGGCTTACTCTCTCACTCCCTTATGAGGAAGGTGTCCCCTGACTTTACACGGTCTATGTGATACAGCAAGCCCCTCTCTGGTCCAACCTGCCCCTACCCCAATTCTTCTCCAAAGCACTGACGTCAGCTACACACTCTGTATTTTCTCATCTATTTGTTTACAGTTTGTGTCTGCAGTTGAAATGAAGGCTGACGAGTGTTGTAATTTACGATGCCTAAAGCAAGCTAAATCAATGAACTGGACACCCAACCCCAGGTAGATACATGGCCAATCGAAGAGAGAGTGTGTGCTTTTCACCTCGCGAGAACATTTTCCCGGCTGATCCAGCCAGCCTATGGACCAAAAGGTCAGTTTCTGTAGAGGGAAGGGCCTGGGTCCTAGGGAGGCCAACTGTGGTGGCTAAGAGGGTAAGGTACAGCCTGCCTGAGCCACTTCCCGAGTCACTACACACCACTCACCTGTAAATCGGCACTTGGCTCAGTCCCAGATCACAATTTTAGTCCCCCCGCTGCAGCAGGTCTGCACCAGCGGCGCTTTGGTAAAGAATAGGGAGTGCTATGTTCTAGAGTTTCCCCATTAGGGCCTGGCAGCCGGACAGCCTTTAGAGAGAGCCCTCTGCTCAAGGTTTTCCTTGAAGGCTTCTCCCCATGCCTGGGCAGGTGTGGGTACTACCACGTGGGGCTCTTCCCATTGGTTCTGTGGTGTCTGGGTGGGCCTGGGTGCCAGGAGAGCCCCCCACATCGCCTGTACTGCAGTCCCTTAAGCACGCGTGGTAAGCAGGACTGATGGGCGCACGCTGCCCTCCAGTCCCTCCGTGGTCCTGTTCCATAGATTCAACTCTTGTGGTTAAGTGTCCCAGCCTTGTTCCTCAGTGTCAGCTTTTCCCTCATTTTATTATTAAAAAAAAAAGTGCTTGGAGCCTTTTTCTCCCCATGTTCGGTATGAGCCTATAGAGGCTCTTCTTTCTTCTTCTTTAAAAAAAAAAAAAAACAAATATGAAGCAATTCTATCTTTTTTAAAAAGACTTCTAGAGAGAGGGGAAAGGAGAGAGGGAAGAGAAACATCAACATGTGGTTGCCCCTCATACGCCCCCTACCGGGGACCTGGCCTGCAACCCAGGAATGTGCCCCGACTGGGAATCAAACTGGCGACTCTCTGCTTCCACAGTCCGGCGCTCCATCCACTGAGCCACACCAGCCAGGGCTCTTATTTTTAGGGTAAAAAACTGAAAAAAGACTTACAAGCCAGTCCTGCAGATTTTGGTCATTCCAATACAACAGGTTCACCCTTAGGAAGGGTGCCTGTGGAATTCCCAGGTTTTCAGAACATTCCATTCATCTTCATTTATTTTAACACAAAAGGTTAGAGTGAAAACTCACCCCAGGCTCCTTGGCGAGGCCAGTGCATCTGGTGCATCTGGTGCACCGCAGCCAAGAGCCAGTGTGGCCAGAGAGGAGGCCCTGAGCGTCATTTACTCTACTTATTAGGAGGGTCCTGCCAGCCCCTGCCCCCCTGTCCAGCCCCTGCCCTAGAGTAATCATCGTCCTGGGCGTGGCCTCCAAACAGGAGGAGGCAGCCCTCACCACAGAAGGCAGCAGGTCATTCCAGGTGCCAGACTGCACCCGTCCACTTTGGCTAAACTGCCCGAATGCAGGATGCAGGCAAAAAACTGGTTCTTCATGTTTGCCTCTTTCTTGTCAGTACTCTCTTTATTAAAGAAAAAAACAAAACAAAACAAAACAAAACCAAAACAAAAGCCCAGTAGGACTTGAACTTTCTTTCCTCTGAAATAACAGATATTCCATTCAAGTGTCCTTTGGGCTCTGTTTTATGTTTGCAATTTAAGCCTACAATTTGGGCACATGTTCTAAATTAATTCAATTTTTGTTTTGAGAGAGGTGCTTTGTTTTAAATGCAGATAATTTAAAGAATAATTTTACAACCCTCCAAAAAGTGTAAACAAATTCCTTAAAGTTATTTTTTTTTAAATTAAGATTTCTCCAGTTTGACTTATTTGTGTGTTATATATTTTCAGTTCCATACACCTACCTCCGTCCTGCGCCCCGCCTCCCGTATCTGGCAACCACTGTTCTGTCCTCCACTTAAAAAATATCATCATGTCAAAATACATTACTTTTTACAGCAACAACTAATAGCTCCACCTGATGTCAAAGCTCAACCGCTGCCCCCACTGCTGCAGTAAGTCCAACGGCACCAGGACACTCTAGGGCCAAAAGAAAACTGCCCTAACCACAGGTTTCCCCAAAACAATCCTATAAATGAAGCTTCAAGTACCATTAAAGGAATAAATTCTCAATTTGAGAAGCTTCTGGGTCACCCTTTGCCAGCAATCCCAATTCTGGGCTCGCAGGTCCGGCCCCAAGGAGACAGACATTCAGAAAGGAGGCCGCCACGAGCTCCCTGCTGACCCTCGAGTGGAGGGGCCCAGCCTGTAAGGCCAGTGTCTCAGTGAGAGCCACAGCGCTCAGCTGACAGCCTGGCTCGAGTCCGCTGGGGAATCTGAGGTCCTCAGAATCCCGGCACTGTGACTGGGCCAAGGCTCAGTCTGACAGTACATGAGTGGCCTGGCTGTACCGTCACTGCAGTGCAGAGCAGCTGGGACAGCTGACACTTCTGCAGACTTGTACAATCGGAGACAAGGAGTCCACGGTGTTCTCTGAAGTGACAGAAGATGACAATGACCTAAGCTGCAGGATACTGAACTGCTAAATTTGACTCTAGGTCCATTCCCCCACTGACTCTCAACTCTGACTGGGGCCAATCCGTTCTTTTGACCATTTGAAGCGATGGAAAAAAACCAGAAGAGAATGAACAGTTACAAACTCAGGCTCTTGCTCTGCGGCTTCCAACCTCAGCCCGCAAGTGGGACAAGGGGCTGGCAGAGGAAAGCCCAGGGCAGCGGAGAGAACAAGGCCTGGTGGGGGACACAGCCCTGCCTACTTCCTGTCTCCGGACCACCGACCTGGCTTTCCTCCAGGTCTCACCATCACACCTGGGAGCCCAAACAGGGCTTTGCATCTGGGCCTATTCTTTACTGGAAACAATCAGCCAACTGCAAATACTCATTATTATGAGCACAAAACACAGCACAGCACAAAAACACTTTGTGAGAAATGCCAAGAGTCTTGATTACCAACTAAAATGACGCCAGTGAAGAGTATATAGCCTGCTTTTCTGGCACATTCTCTTCTGGCCTAAGGGGGTGATGGAGCTGCATGGGGCCCCTTCCTGGAAGGCCTTACAAGAGGTCAAGGACAACTCCTTGCAGCCAGGGTGCTTGTAGCAGCGGTACAGTGTCAAACCTGTCTTCCAGGAAACTCCTTGTTCATCTGGGCTCTGCAAGCTCCTGAGAGCCTCAGGAAACCCTCCTGGACCAGCCCTCCTTGAGATGGTGGGGCCGGAGATCAGAGTGTGGGGGCCATCTCGGCAGCTCCACAGGAGGGAGCCCTGAAACAGATGATGCTCCCTTGCCTACGTGGTGAGGGAAGACGGTTAGGGACCACTGTTATAAGAATCATCAAAGAGACTTACCCAGAAAACCTCCTCCCTAATTCCCCACCTTTTGGGGATATTATGATGTTGAAGCCAAACTTAAATCTTGTGTGTAAGCTGTACCAGCTACTCTAGGTCACAGGACGCCAACAGGAGTCCTCGCTCATTGAAGGCCTCGATGTAGCACAAACACTGCTCATACAGGCGTGGAGTTTGTTCTGTGCCCGCGTCAGCCACACATTAAATAACAGTAGTGGTGCCCCGGCTGATGTGGCTCAGTAGATTGAGTGCCAGCCTGTGAACCAAAGCGTTGCCAGTTCAATTCCCAGTCAGGGCACATGCCTGGGTTGCAGGCCAGGTCCCCAGTGAGGGGTGCATGAAAGATAACCACATATTGATGCTTCTCTCTCTCTTTCTCCTTCCCTTACCCTCTCTCTAAAAATAAGTAAATAAAATCTTAAGAAAACAAAACAAAACGGTAGTGGGAAGGCCTCCACACTACCCCACTGTCCCCAGAAGGCTCCCAGTGCTCACCCTTGTAACACCACCAGCAGTCTGGTCTTCTTGCGGAGATAGGCTGACTGGCGGGCAGAGCGGTTCCGCTGGGCTTCCAGGGCACTGGAGAGGTACCTCTGGAAGTGGGCAGCATGGAAACATTCGGAGCCATCCATGATTTGGCGGTACACCATCCACCTGGAAATGGCAAAGGTAATCTCATGTGGTGCCACCTGAAGGCCTGGCCTGGGATTCAAAAGTGACCAGACATTCTGCCTAGCGCAGCCCTCCAGGAGAGCAGTCCTGGCACCACAGAAACAGGCAGAAGACACTGGCTGGGTGCGGAACCCTGAATCTTGAAACCACAACCACTGGAGCTTTTGACAGGAAACTCCTTGCCACAGAGGTAAAGGTCAACAGACTTCAGAGCTGAGAAAGACTCCTGACCAGGCAGTCCCTTCCTGAAGGCCATTCGGTACAGTGCTGACGCACAGTAAAACCCTTGCTGAGTATAAGAAATGGGCAGAGTGAAGAAATCGGAATGCTTACAGAACAAAAGCAAGGGAAACAAGGAAGAGACTGGTTAACTGCTTAGTCCTTGTAAAGGAGGTCCAGTAACAGCCTCGTAGCTCTCTAAAACTTGTCTCCCCAGCTTCCACAATCTCCCTCCCCAAATTCCTAAACCTCTATGTGGTTGCAGTCTTCTCAATCCCTCCATAGCCTGCTGAAGGATGCCTTACTTTGAGGTAGATTGACTAGAGACTAAATGTCCAGTTCGGTCAGCAAGGGTTGCTTAGCAACCTGCCAGCCAGGTGGAAGTGATGGGTGAATGACTCTCCCATTTCACCTGAGCCAACATGGCCCAGCTGCACCTGAACTCACAGTCCTCTCCTGGTCTGGGCGGGATCACACCCACCAGCTCCCAAGTTCTAACCACCCTGGTCCTGAGCTGCCCTCCTGACCAGGCACACTCCCAGGCCCTGGCCTGGGCTGGTCCGGCTGCCCCAGTGCTCTTCCTAGGTATCCGTGGGTTCACTCCCTCATTTCCTCCAGCCTTTGCTCAAATATCACCTTCTTAGTGACATCTCCCTGAACACCCAACGCAGAGCTGGAATCCCTGCTCCCACAACCCAACCTCTGAGCCCAGCGCCCGCTACAGCCTTCTCAGCTTTACTTTTTCCATGGCACTTTTCGTTAGCTGACACAGTTTCCCTCGTCTGGTCCACGGTCTTCCCACACTAGAATGTAAGCTCCACGAGGGCAGAGGTGTTCCAGCCTGTTGGTTCAGATGTGCTCCACACTTGGATTGGAGCCTGGTGCACAGGAAGTGCTTGGAACAAATGTGTCAAAGGAATGGCCTGATGTGGCTGCTTTACTGACAGCGACTACACCAAAGGTCAGAACGTGTCCAGGGTTCCCCAGGGCCCAGGCAGGCCCAGGCCCAGAATCCCTTTCCCCGAAGCAAAGGTGGCAGCCACACTAACCGGCCGTACTCCTTATGCAGAGTGACCAGGAAAGCACAGAGCTCGCTAGCATGACATCCTGGGAGGCCAGTTACAATGTTGACGATGACCTGCATGGAAGAAAAGCCACGTGGGTTTGGGGTAGAACTGGGAGGCAGCATGCATGAGAACAGACTTACAGAGCCAGGTTGTGAGTTTGAACTTCAGCACCAGCACTCACTGGCTGTGTGATCTTGGGCTTAAAAACAGAACTCACCTTGCGAGGTAGACGTGATAATTAACTGAGTTAATCTACATAAAAAGGCTCAGAACACTGTCTGGCACGCAGCAAACACATTTAACTTTTGTATTACTATTATAATCTCCATGAGCAGACAGTGACTAGACCAACTAAAACACAACAACAACACTAGGCAGAAAGGCAGTCTGGGGCAAAAACGCCAGGGGCTCGACCGGCACCGTGACCTCAGTGAAGGACACCAGTGACAGCGGCGATGCTTCCGTCTGGCTGGCTGCCCTCGGCACCGCACTGCCCGACTAAGGAAACAGACTAGGGTAGCAAGTATTTCTGAGTTGGTTTTTTTTGAGGTTTTTGGTTTCGTTTAAAATACTTTGCCCTAATAAAGATGATTAGTGGGGAGAGGTCCTGAGTGCTGTGAGGAGAATACATTGTAGGATGTTCTGTATTAAAAACTGGCTTGGGATGCAGGAGCAGCTTCTTACGACTCAGCTCAGAGCCAGTTCCACTCCTCTTTGCTGTGTTCAGACTGGCCTCTGGAGAGCAAATGACCACACGTAGGGGTTTTGTGAAATGCTTACACACCAAAGTTGCCCAGCACGACAAGGAGATGAATTCCCAGAAGGAGAGGCTTTTTTGCCTCTGGTGGGAATTTCGTCCCTTGAATTTAGATGGGGAGCAGAGGAGCCCGGCTGGATCATCCTAACCCTACTATACAACCATATGAAAACAGAGCCCTCTGCAGGCAGATACTGTAGAGTAACTCGAAGAAATTCACGGATGAGGGTCAAGCAGGGGAGGAAAGGACCCACGCACTTGCTGAAGGATCCAGATAATAAATGACACAGCAAGGTGAAGACCTAAGCACGTGTTTGGTCACAATACGCAAGACTCCCTGGGACAGGCCTGGTCACGAATAACTTAGACTGAAGCTCAGCTTGGTGGCACTCATCACTTGAGCTGGTCACATCAGCAGAGAGATGGCCACGGACCCCTTCTCTTTCTGGGAAACCAGAAGCTCTCCATCGCCCCTCTGCCCAGGCCCCTACTCTGTATCCCTTTCTGCCCAGTGGGGAGCACTCCATGAAACTGCCTTTTTGTTCATCCTCCCTCCATCCAAATTTCCCCATCTTGGTGCCTGTTCCTCAGCGCCCCGCCCTCGGCCTCTCACGCCACAGCAGGTGCGCTGACAGCCAGGCCCCCTCTTATTTGAAGGCCGGTCCCACAGCACCTTTTCAACAAAACACGACAAGCAGGCACTTTCACTTTTAAACTCTTGCCTAAGGGGAAAATGAGGCTTCTGGTTGCTTGGTGTTTCTATTTTCTTTTGTAGCTGAGTGTTTGCTAGATTTGCACAGAAATAAATGTCCTCTCTGAGCATATAAAGACATGGCTCCAAAGAAACGGTGGGAGAGGTTAAGAGGAGGAGTGCGAGGCGAGTGCAGATTACAATCCACTCTTGGGAAGGCAATGTTTATAAAGTATCACCTTACCCTGGTGATGCTAGCAGGGCCCAACTAACAAGGCCCATCCCCTTATTAAGCTGAATGTGTCACCCAATGCCAGGTAAGGCCCTGTCACAACCAGAAAGAGCTGACAGCATGAGAGCACTGAGCGAGTGCTTGAAAGGCCTGGAGAAGGAAGGGGAGGGCAGGGCAAGGTGCCCAAGCTCCATCGCTGCCAGGGGGCTTGGCTGGGGTTAATGCAGATGCCTGTACAGTCACTGCGTGGAGCGAGTTTCATGTGTATCATTACATCAGTACCCAAGGGGGTGGAGTGCCTTACAAAAGGGACTCCGCCTGAACTCCTTTTGTTAACTGACACGGAATAACCACAGGCAGGCTATCAGGATTCCTTCTCTTCCCATGAACTCCCAGCAGACTTGGTGGGCTGCTGCTCTACCTTGTCATTTTCTACTTGGTGAGTAGGGTTGATTTCAGCTTGCTGGAGCAGGACAGGGAGATGGGTCCTTATCACGGGCTCCCGACTAACGCTGCTGAATGCGAAATGCTGGAGAAACCTAGAAAAACAAAGATAATGTTCCTATGTTACCATTACCAGCCTCGCCTGAATGTGTCCACTCCCATGAGAAACTCGTTATTTAATTGATAAAATAGAAACCTTGGAGCCCTGGCTGGTGTAGCTCAGTGGAGTGAGCGCGGGCCTGGGAACCAAAGGATCGCTGGTTTGATTCCCAGTCAGGGCACATGCCTGGATTGCAGGGCAGGTTCCCAGTAGGGGGCACACAAGAGGCAACTACACACTGATGTTTCTCTCCCTCTCTTTCTCCTTCCCTTCCCCTCTCTCTAAAAATAAGTAAATAAAATCTTTTAAAAATAACAAAAAAGAAACCTTGGAGAGATTCTCTCTAGAGAATAAAATCATATGTGGTGGGTCACTACTAACTTTTACAATGATCCCTAAGAAGCTGTAAAGAAAAAGGAGCTTAGAAAGGACCAGCACTGACATTTCTGACGTTTCAAAAGCCAGGACATTAAACACCTATAAACAAAAAGCCGAGCTCACCAGTCCAGCTCTGGGAGCTTGGCCGAGAGTAGCTTTAGAGGACTCCGTTTCTCCCCGGCAGAATGGCTCAGGACACTGAAGAGCTTCTGTGCACTGGAGTGTCTGGAATACCACAAGCACACAAATGAGAAGTCCATCTCCCTATAGCGCACATACTTTACATAACTGGTTCTGATGCTTTCAAGCCAGAGCCCTGTGACAAAGTCGACACTTCCAAAGCAAGCACCTCACTGACTTAAACAAACCGTGGCATTAGTGCATGATGACTAGTGTGCCCACATAGGAAGGTCGGCCTGAAACCCTCGGCAACACTGTGGGTTTCTGATTCTTAGTGGATTTCTCTTTCCCCAAGGACTCACGCTATCTTTAAGTTGGCAGCACTGAAAATGACCATGTTGGTTCTTTTAGAAACCAAGCCCCCTGTGTTACATAATGCAAGTCACCCTGCAGAGAGAGCAGACACGCACAACTTAAGGAAGCAAGCACAAACACTGAAGGCAGCCACTTACAATCTCTTTTGTTCCACAGATAATCCATCTTCCTGGATCACTTTGAAAGACAGCCCTGAGTTAGCCTGCTTTTGCCAGAGGGAGAAGACCTAAACAAAACAGAATTTGGGCAAAGAACACTTTAAACCCAACAACAGGATATGGAACCCACATGGGGATTTGATGGTTGCTGAAAACCTACGCTGTCAGTACAAACGATTGTAACAAGTGTATTTCAAAAATAGAGGCCTGAAACAATTTTCTTCTGTATTTTTTAAAACTAGAATTCCTTTCTGGGTTCCTCTCCCAGGGATTCTGCTCCCTCACAGGCCAGGAAGCAAGGAAGAAGGTGTCAGGTAACACGTTCTGGCAGAAGGGGCATGTTCTTCATTGGCGAGAGGCTCAGACAGAATGATGGTCCAAGCAACTCCTGTGTGGAGGCAAAGAAATGGCTGGAGAGAACCTCAGGGGCTGCCTCCATGTTCCTGGTCTAAAGGACAATCACAAGGCGGTGGGAAGGACCAGCAGGCAGGAAGACGGAGGCACAGACTGGCCTGAGACGCCATCTGCACCAAGGCCGGCTCTTGCCTCCTCCACGCTCTGCAAACCTGTCCTGAGGGGGAGACACTGTCCTCTCACAAGCTGCTGCAATCACACCTTTCCAAGCATTTCCACCCGCCATAATGCCAGCCATCTGTTTGACTCTAACTACTGCTTGGTCTCTAAGTGGGTTGCATAATTCTCAGTCAACTCCCTCACTCATACAATCTGTGCCGGGTGCCTATAATATGCAGCCTGCCAGGCAGGAGCATTTGCAAGGGCAGTGCCTGTGAACCACCAGGAGGGAGAACTTGGGGTGGGATAGAAAGTTCTGGTACAGTGGGTAAGGCCCAACAATTTGACCAAGTGGCTAAAGGGAAAATGAGTTTAATTAGGATTTAAAGGGACAGTGAAGATTTTTCTTAGCCACTAAAAAGGCTTTTGTTCAGTTCCTTTAGGGTGTCACCTGTCAATGACAAGGCACCATTCTAGGACCCAAAGGGATTAGAAGCAGCCACCCTCTCCAGCCCCTCAACCCCTCACTGTTAACCCTGAGACACTGCCTTATCACCTACACTGCTAGGGACACATAGTAGTAGTTTTGCTAATGATTAATGTTACCTCTGGGTAAAATGCTTGGTATATCTTTGATCTGGGGAAAAGGGCAATCATCAGAAAATTGCTTGGACCATGAAAATGAACTGGGAGATGAGGAAGTAATGAGCTTCTGAAGTCTATCAGAAGGGCAGCAACAATGCTGGTGGAATCCTAAGAGAGAAAGAGGGAGCACCAGTGAGAAAAGCCGTTTGCAGTTACCAGTCCTCACAACTGCTATCAGACACACGTAACAAACTTCGGTGTGATTATTTTCATATTATGTGGTTTACTGGGGTTCACATGCAGCTGTGCTCCCAATACCCAGGTATATAAGATACAGGAAGCACAAGGGTTTTTTCCTAAAAATGCCATCTCACAATTCTTTCTAGGGTATTAATCCTTTATCAGGTTTATATTTTCTCTCATTCTGTAGGTTGTCTTCACTTTCTTGGTAAGTGTCCCTTGATGCAGTTTTTAATTTTGATGAAGTCCAATTTATATATTTTTTCTTTTGTTGTCTTTGCTTTTGGTGTTGTATCCAAGCAATCACTACCTAATCCAAGGTCACAAGGATTTACTCCTATGTTTTCTTCTAACAGTTTAATCATTTTGGCTCTTATTTTTAGGCCTATGTTCCATTTTGAGTTAATTTTTTGTATATGGCACAAGGGTCCAACTTGCACATGGATATCCAGTTGTTCCAGCACTATTTGCTGAAAAGACTGTCCTTTCCTCAGTGAACTGTCTTGGCAGTCTTGTCAAAATCACTGAAGCACACACGTGGGGGTTTATGTCTGGGTTCTTGGTTCTATTTCATTGGCCTATATGTCTGACCTTATGCTAATATCACACTGTTGTTTGAGTACTGTAGCTTGCATTATGTTTTAAAATCAGGAAGTGTGAGCCTCCCAGCTTAGTTCTTTTTCAAGATTATTTTGGTGATTAGGGGTTCCCTGAGATTCCATATCAATTTCAGAATGGGTTTTTCTATTTCTGCAAAAAATGCCTTTGGGATTTTGATAGAAATGCCATTGAATCTGTAGATCATTTTGCAGAGTATTGTCTTCTACTAAGTCTTCCAATCCATATACATGGGATATCTTATCATTTTTTTTAGGGCTTCTTTAATTTTCTTCAGCAATGTTTTATAGTTTTCAGTATACAAGTCTTTCACTTCTTTGGTTAAATTTATTCCTAAGTATTATATTCTTTTTGATACTATTGTAATTGAAATTGTTTTCTTTTTCTTTTTTTTTAAGATTTTATTTATTTATTTTTTAGAGAGAGGAAGAGAAACATGAGTGTGTGGTTGCCTCTTGCATGCCCTGCACTGGGGACCTGGCCTGCAAACCAGGCATGTGCCCTGACCAGGAATCGAACTGGCAACCCTTTGACTCATAGTCTGGCACTCAACCACTAAGCCACATCAGCCAGGCATCATTTTTTTTCTTTTTTTTCTTAAGATTATATTTATTTATTTTTATTTTTCGAGAGAGGGGAAGGAAGGGAGAAAGAGAGAGAGAAACATCAATGTGTGGTTGCCTCTCGTGTGCCCCCTACTGGGGACCTGGCCTGCAACCCAGGCATGTGTCCTGACTGGGAATCAAACCAGTGACCCTTTGGTTCACAGCCCACGCTCAATCCACTGAGCTACACCAGCCAGGGCAAATATAGATGCTTTTTATTTCTTTTTCTTGCATAATTACTTTGGCTAGACCTTCCAATACTATGCTGAATAGAAATGGCAAAAGCCAGCATCCTTGCCTTGTTCCAGATCTTAGAGGAAAAGGTTTTTTTTTAACATTTAATTTTTTCACTATAAAAGTAACATGTTCATTAATTAAAATGTAAAAAAATACAAACATAAAATAACAGAAAAGAAAAGAAAGGCTTAAAAAAGTAACACAAAGTTCCATCACCGAAATCCAACTGCAGCTAACATTTTAATACTTTTTCTTCTATTAATTTTTCCAATCCATTTATTGAGTTACCTTTTTTAGGCACTGGGAAAGCTTTTCTTTCTTTTTTTTTTTTAACAGTTCTGTGTCTTGCTTTATAAACTTAATTTATTGTTAACACCTGTCATGTAGTTACAAATTATCTGTATTTGTTGTTGTTGCAAACTATCTGTAAACATTTGCAAAGACAGCCTCCCACTCTGCTCTCAGGTCACCCCAAGGGTGGACATTTATAATACACAGTCCATTTCTCCTCTGCTAACAAAAGTAAATAAAATAACCTTTTATTTACTTTTTGCTAATCTGCTGTCATGCATGGTAGCCTGAGGCTGTTTCTAATGGGATTTCATATACAGGCATACCTTGGAGATATTGCGGGTTTGGCTCCAGACCATCAAAACAAAGAGAGTATCATAATAAAGTGAGTTGTAATCTTTGCTGGTGGAGGGTCTTACCTTCAATTTGTAACAGACACAACAACTGTGCAGTGCAATAAAACAAGGTATGACTCTCTGTCAACTCATCTCGCGTTTTCTAATATCCCTGATCTGGGATTCAGTGTTGCCATGTTAAGAAATATAGCTCTTCATAGAAAAGAAATTAACTCACTTTTTTAATCACCAAAAAATGTTTCCCCCAGCTTAGTTGTTTTTAATTCTCTTTTTGGATACTTTTTTGGAGTTTTAAATGATTATTTAGTCTGATAAATTGTATGTGGCGTTCGTGGAATGGGATACAACTCAGCAGTAATGCAATAAGAAACTGACTGCTGCTACACACAATGCGGACGGACGGACAAATCTAGAACTCCTTACACTGAGTGAATAATGCCAGACTCAAAAGGTTACAGAATGTAGAATGTCTCCTTATATAACCCTTTAGAAACCCTTTCTAACCCTTTAGAAAATTCAAACAATTCTATAGTGATAGGAAGCTAATCAGTGGTTGCCTAAAGCCAGAGGAGGGAAAGATGGACTGCAAAAGGGCGTCAGGAAGCTTTCTAGGGGGTGATGAAAGTCTTCTGTGTCTTGATTGTGATGGTGGGTCATTAGTACATATGTCTGTCAAAACTTCAAACGGATGCAGTTAATTGTATTTAAACTATCCCTCAATAAATCACCAGCAGAAATTTTAGAAATCTGTCAGTGGTCAAATCTGACAGACCTCTATAATTTCTTGTATCTAAGGAAGTGTCTAAGTTAGAAAGAAGTCTTCCTGTCCCTAGAGGTTTAATAAATGTTCATATGTTCATTTTTATATTCTTCTTTCTACTTGTAAAATTTTAAAGTATTTAATTTTAACTTGTCTGAAGTATTCTGATTTTTGATATGACGTAAGACTCCATTTTCTCCCCAAATTAGCTAACTTAGAGTCCCAGCGCTCAAATCAAAGCTTTCACCGACAGGGCCATCCGTTCTGTCTTGTTGGTCTGCCTGCCTTTTTGAACAGCCTTTAAGGCAGTAGTAAGTTCTATGTGGGAAAAAGAATTCTTTCAAGAATTGCTCGCAAAATTCATTTTGACCATATGACAAAACTGCCCCACCTAGCCTCTGCCTCGGCTCCCAAAGGAGCTGGTTCTGGGCTGAGGCTGTGTGCCACACTGAGAAACGAGCTGTGCGTCGGCCAGGAGGCAGAAGCTGGAGGGCACTCCTAACCACTCTCCCTCCCCAGGGGAAAAGGGAAGTGTTGATGCTCCACCCTTCCACTAGCGCAGACGAGCGAAGGTACAGCACG
>PVKM010024524.1:0-20436 GCA_004027735.1 Carollia perspicillata
GGTGTGGCATGCCCAGAGGACAGCAGCTGGTGGCTCTTCTGAGACTCTGAGCAACCTCCTGAACGCTAAAATTGCCCTGTAGATGGAAATAAGAACACCTCCTTTGCAGGATGGTGTGTGAACAGAACAAGATGTGTCTAAAGCAATACGCACCTTATGCAAGGTACTGATTATAATGATTCTTATTAATATGACAAATATACCCTTCCCCTGGCCACCTCCTGGGTGCAATGGTTAATGTGCCCTTGTTAGAAATCAGGGACCGCAATACACAGCTTGTGCCTTTGCAACACAGTGCTCCAAAATGGGGGTGCTGGGATCCCCTAGGTGTGAATCTGCAGGTGGCTTCCAGGCTTTACTATGTGCAAGGAAAAATCGCAAGGCTGCCCCTTGGGGATGCCAGATTCAGCGGGGCAGCTTGAGTAGGTCTCCTACGATCTGAGAATCCCTTCTCCGAAACCGTCTCTGGGTAGCTGCTCCTTCTCGACTCCCCTCCTCCCTCCCCCTCTTTTTATCGTGAAGTCTAGGGCAGGCATGTTGTTTTCAGGGTCTGCGCAAATAGTCAAAGCTGGGCTGGGCGCTGAAATATTAATAGACCATCCATTTATGAGGGAGTCTGGGGCGCAGTCAGATCTTCGGGGAACCCGCATCTTGCTTTCTGACTTACCTGCGATTGTACTGTTCAGCCCAACAAAAGGCGAGTTGAAAGAGCGCTCCCCGCTTCATCTCGCTTATGAAAGGAGCAAGGCCTGGCTGTGAAGAGGCCCTGTAGGATTATTCTCCCTAACTTAGAAATTTATCCAATTTTCTCTGTTCTTTATCAGAGTGGAAGGCAAAAGCTTTGCCGGTATAGACTGAAAGATCGCCGTCTAAAAAGCAATCTTACTGACATGGGGTTTTGAAACCTGCTCCCGAACCCGAGTGATGTCTCCGGCACCAGTTGGAGAGCAGAGTCGAATTTGCACGGGGGCCTTAACCAGCAGACAGTAGATCAGAAACGGACCTTCTTTGAGGCCAGCTGGGAGGAGCGCTGTGAATCCTGAAATGAAAGAGAACTAAAAAGGCGGAAAGGCTGATTTCTGGAGTGATATTTTGCGTTACAGCAGAGCTTCTAGCTAAATGAGAGAAATGCTATCCACTTCATTTAGATCCAAAATTTAGATTTCCTTAGAGAGTCTTTTTCCATCTTTAAAAATGCCTAATTGTCATAAAGAGAGGAAGAAACGCCGGCGTGTGACTGTCTCATCATAGGGCAATGCTGGGCAGATCCAGGAATAGCAGAAAAATTTTAGGTTTTAGGAGACCCTTAAACAGACCCATTGTCTTAAAGCACCACTTTTTTTCTCCCGGGAATGGTGCTGTCGTTTTAATCATCTGAGCCCTTAAACTGAAAAAAAAACAAAAAAAAAAACAGAAAAGGAAAAAGCTTAGCTTATTTTTGTAATATAAGCAGATCATGAATACCAGTGGGAGGAGGGGAGGAGAGAGTAAACCGAGGCACAGAAAGATTGAAGTGGCATCCACATTATTAGCCGGCTGCCTCTAAGTTGGTTCCAGTTTTTAGTGTCCTGCTGTCATTGCTCCCTCCACTCCCCGCAAAACTACCACAAGGAAAAAACATAGCGTATAGAGTGGCTTTTGTCCCCGAATGCTCTCAGAGTGGCTGTTATGACCTTCAGCCATTGCAGAGAGAAACTGAGTCACATGTCGGTAAAGTGATTTGGTCCAAGTCACAGCAGGTCTGATCCGGAGCTCAAAACACTTTTATCAACTGCAGTGTAAAGGGTTTCAGTCTAGGCAGTTGGTCAATCATGTGGCTGCAAAGTGAACCAGAATCACAGGGGCTGGTGCTTGGGCTGAAGCGCATCTCGGCTCTTTCTTTGCGGGGTTATTTGCATAGGTCTACCTTCTGCTTCTAGCCCTGCCCATTCGCTGGCGGGCTCTGGCTGCATCTTACACGGAATCCGATATTTAATTCCTGGCGGAGTGCGCAAATTCAAACAACTTGACTTAAGGACGTGCAGAATGCGCTCTGAATGAAGATGTTGAAAGGCTGTGATGGAGCGTTTCGACACAGGCCCCAACAGGCTTAGCCACTCCCCTGATGGAAGCCGATGCCTTTCTCTCCACAGGTGCGCTACAAGTCAGACCTGATGGGCATGAAGGGCGCGGGATGGCTGGCACTGAGCTCCCCACAGATAGAGAGTGCAAAGAAGGCTGGGGAACTCATCAGCGAGGTACGTCACCCTGACTGTCCCCTGACAGTAGCCTCACCTTAATTCCTTTCTGAAGAGGGAACCCACTTATGGGACAGAGGTCCCAAGAGGGCCCCCTGGCCACTGGACCCCCAGTGTTCTTCCAGGGCCATTTGCAACCAAATCCCAAAATGGCACAAGCTTTCTCTCCAAATGGATTCTTTCCTGGGGAGTGATAGGCACGTTCCACAGTGAGCGGTGAGAGATGGAAGATGCCTGAGAAGGTCCCCACGGATACGTGGTGAACAGCTGGGGCCTGGACCAGGGCACTGTGTTCATGGGGCGGGCCACAGAGTTTACCACTCGCCTGCCGAGTTTTCGCAGAGCGTCCGGTGTCCAGGGGCTCTTCGATTATAGATGGCGTTAAAAGTTGCACAGGGCTAGTTCCATTAACTGAGCTCCACCGTTTGGATGGCAGGGGATTCTCACCCTAGGGTCCCCTCCCGGATAACACTGCCTTCTCCAGCTTCTTAATGACAGGACTCGCTTGGACAGGGTCCCCGCAGAACCGCATGGATGCTGAATGCTGCCCTTTACCGAATTCCTTGTGATGGGCTCTGGTATTTTCAAGCCTCCTTTTCGTGGGGAGTGTAAATACCTTTCAAAATGTCCCTCGTCACAGAGGCCACCTGGGTCTCTTCTGTGTTGTTGTTACATGTACACGAAGAAGAGAGACTTGTTTTCCAATGTCATTGGCGTATTGGGGACTGATTAGGTGGGGTGAAGCTGCACCCAGAAGAATGCGCAATGTTCGATTGTTACATGGGGGTCTTTGCCTTCCTCTTACAGACCAAATACCGCAGAAAACCAGACAGTATCAAGTTCACCCCGGTGGTGGACTCCCCGGACCTGGTTCATGCCAAGAACAGCTACATGCACTGCAGTGAGGTGGGTGTGCTCTCCTCACGCATCCCTGGCGCACAGTAGTGGGTAGTGAACCTCAGGGGTCAGTGCTGAACACCGTGCGCTCCTGATAGGACAGATGTGAGTGGCAACCTTCTGTCTACTATCTTGATGACCTTGGACCAGGAACTTAATCTCCCCTAACCTCAGTCGCTTTATTAGAAAGGAGGGTAAAGACGGCAACCATTTCATGAGAGGAAGTGAATTAAATAAGTACATGAAGCTCTTCACAGGTATCTGGAACATAGTAGGTCTTCAATAAATGTCCCTTATGGTTTGATTCATAATCATAACAATAACTATACTAAGTATTATTGATGACCCCTTATCGGGTACCAGATCAGATACATCTTAATTGTTCATAGATGGTAATGGAATTATCAGCGTAACATAACCCAGTTAGCCAAGAAAAGAACAGCTATATTAAAAGCTCCTCTCTGCTTTGCTCTCTGTATGAGTTAGCCCCATTTCCTCTCTCCTATATTTATTTCAAAGAATAGGAAGCTAAATATTATTTCCCTGAAGTCGTCAAAGGTTTTGAGTCGGTGCACACGTGACAGAGTCATGCCCTCCTCACACACAATCCAGATGCTCTGCCATTCACGCTGTCACAGCCCACATTAGATTTGGGAAAGGGTCAGAATATTGCATATTAAATATCCCTCTCTACAAATAGATGAGACTTCCCTGCTTCTTAAAGTCGTTTGCAATTCTTACACCACCACTCTAAAACCAGCAGCTGAGATCAAGATTGAGTCTTAAAATGGTGTCTTTCTGGGACCCAGATAACTATGAAAACTTTACTTTTCTGAACACATGTCGAAGTATTTTTTAATAAAAAGACCAGTAGCTACTGTGTCTACTTATTAATGTTGACTGACACAGGCACCAGGGCACCGTATTGTTAGCAAAACGCTGGAACACTGTGCAGCTGCAAAACCTCTCCCGAGTGCCCCCAACCCCGTACAGCGGGTGAAGCACACAGGTGCGGCTCGCCGGGACCTGGGTCGGCGGCCTGTTTGGAGCAGATCATAATGCATATTTTAAGCAGGGTCTCTAAAAGCAGCCGCCTCGCCTGGCCCTGACCACGCGGGTCCCCCATCACTGAGTGGTTGCTGAGGGATCCTCTCCACGTGTAGGCTCTATGCCCACTGTGGGCATGCGAGTGGGAGGGGCAGGAGAGGAGACCCGCCCACTCCTCACCTGCGTGTTCAGCATGGGTAGTTCTACAGGGACCTGTCTTACCTGCAGCGCCTGTACAGGTCGGGAGACGCGGAATCCCTGCACAGATACACTCTGATCCCCGACCATCCCGACTTCGCCAGAGCCCGCCTCAACGCCCTGCACCTGAGTGATGTGAGTGAGCTGGCCATTCGTGGTGGGGGGGGGGGGGGGCTGTGCCTCTTTCTGTCCCATTGTTTGTGCCCAGAGTGGGTTTTATTTGTTAAAAACAAAAGTCCTGGGAAGGCGGACTTGGGACGGAAAGAACACTGGACTGAGAGTGGAACAAACTGCCTGTGGGACTTGGTGTCACTTTCCCTGATGGACCTGAGTTTCCTCAACTGTAAAATGGGGATGAGCCTGTGGCTTCTCCCAGTCCTCACACTCTGGGTCTGGACATGGGGGCAAAGGCCTCCATTGTGCACTGGGTTTCAGCCTGGTAACCTGGCCCAGGCAGGTGTAGACACCTGCTGCGTTTGTTTCCTGGACACCCCTGCTGGGCCATCCAGAGGGTGGTGACACTGGGGAAACAGTGTCTCACCCCAGTCTGGAAAATGCTGCCATCGTGCCCGGTGGGTCCACATAGAATTCTCTCCTTTGTGTGTGGGGCTGTGGCCTCCAACATTCAGGTCCCCGTGGGTGTGCGCCATCTGCGTGCATAACCAAGATGCTGTTTCCTGAGCCGGGCTTGCTGTTAGCAGGGGTTGGAGGCCCCTGGCTGTAATAGAATAGGCGGCCGCTCGGCCAGCACAGCTGTGATCCTGGGATAACAGGTAGCGAGGCGGCAGAATCAAAAGATGCTGTCAGATCAGAATAACACAGGCTGAGAGTGTCGGCCTGGGGCTGCGCCGGGCCTCCCAGAGCCGGCCATTCTTCCCTCCCTGGCCTGGCCATTGTGTCCTGGGGCTCCGTGCAGATGAGCAGCTGCTGCCGTTCACCCCAGAGGTGGCCGCTTTGCAGGGGTTGGCAAGAGGCGCCTTCTAGTTAGCGTGTATATTAGTTTGTTGCATTTGTAAAGCCCTGTGGGATCCCACGCAGTGAATGCAATGGTGCTTTGTAAATATGAGTTATTATGACCATTTGAGGCTTTTGAGGGATGCGCGAGGGATAATTTTAGAACGGCGGCTTTGGTGGGCTGACCTCCATCCGGGGAAGCAGGACCTCCCCCTCAGCAGAGCTCGAACAAAACATCCGTCTCATTAATGCTTCAAGGATGGGGGAGGCCAGGCCTCTGCGTGAGGAGCTAAGGGAGGGCCCACATAGCCCGGGAAACTGGAATGAGACTGCTGGTCCGCGTGGGGCCCAGCGTAAGGAGGACAGCCGCCCCGGCTGGAGACAGAAGCCTCTCTCCTCTCACAAGGGACGCCAGCCAGTCTGCAGAGTCCCGGAGCTGAAATTAGCCACCGGGGCACGCGGCCATGGAGAACTCGTGCACCTCTCTTGAAAGCGCACTTCTTCGGGGGCGTGTGGAATGTGCACAATTGGATCAAGTGCTCCGAGCGGAGGATGTGGAGGGAAAGTGACCTTCCTGGGCAAAGAAAGCCATTGAGATGTGTAAGGCAGCCGAAATAACTAAAAATCAAATGACTCTAATGTGTGAGGATGAGGACAAAACTGTGCCCACTGTGATAAAGAAGAGGAACGCCCAGGGTTCCAAATCAAAGAGCCTACGGAATCTAAAGACTCCCAGTGGCAAGGCAAAAACCTCCACAGAATAAAAAAAACTCAGGGAGAAGCGATGACCATCAGGCAAACAGTATAGAGGGCGAAGTGACCCGGAGAAAGGGAGCCGGTGCCTTGGGGGAGAACCCTGGTCTGGGTCGCACTCTCGAGTTGACCCTCAGTCACAGAGACTCAGAAGCTGGGGTGCGGTGGACACTGAAGTGGGGTCACGTTGGAGACTGACGCTGTAAAGTTTGCTGTCATTGCCTTGCCCGGGTCTGGTGTGGACCAGGCTCTTATTAGGGAGGCACTGACTGTCCCCTCTCCAGGAAATGATAAGTGTTTTGACTCTGTTTGCTCCTTTGAGATTTGTGGGACCCCCAGACAGGAAGCACAGTGCTAAAGAGGATGGTCAGTCTGTCAGTTTCTGAATGCCCCTCCCCTTGTATATGGCTCCCAGTCCCATCTGCTAAAACTCAGGGGTGACCCAGGAAATCTAATCATTTGGGCCCTGTTGGAAATCCTCCAATTAGGTGATTACCCCGGTGATTATCAGTGACCCTTGAACACAGTAGGCAGTTGGCTCCTGGTTTGTGGCGTTAGATCTTGGAGTTGGAGGCTGAGATGCAGGGGAAGATGGACAGCAGGATACGGAAATGATGAGATCTATCACGCTTGGCCCAAGCCCTTGGTGGTCCCCTCTAGTTCTAGGCCCAGTTGTAGGGTGGGTGAGGTTTTTATCTTTTTATCTGCCATTGCTCCTTTGCTCAATCGCCCCCCCCCATGACCCGATCCCCTGCAGAACAGAGCCCCAACCTTGACCTCAATTTCCAAGTGACAAAAGTGAGGTTCTGAAGGGCGCCCTGACATGCTGTGGCTTGCAGAATGAGCGAGCAACCGGCGCACGCTGGGGCTGTCGCTGTATCAAACACTGGTGATGTGCCTCTCCTGCTGTCTCCCTTCTCTGGGACTGAACAAAGGACAGGTCCTCCACTGGGATCTCCGGGTGACTCCTTTCACAGAGCCATTGCCTTATCTTGAAAAAAAAATATCAGCTACATGGAGGCATGGGAGGTTTTGATGCCTCCATCGGTGATGCAGGTCCACCTGAGGACTAAGGGGATATGATTCCAGGCTCCCCGTGGGTGTGTGAGAGCAACTTGAAAAGGGGGAAATGAAAGAGGAAGATGTGAAATCCATGGGTCTGGAACTCGGTCAGGTTCTTGACAATCAATTTAATTCAGGTGAAGGCTCTTTCCTTACTCAGTGCAGGCACCGATGGTGCAGGTGGGATGCAGCATGCTTCCTAGTGATGGGGGGACATGGCATCAAAGGTAGCCGAGGGGCCCTAGGAAGTCAGTAGAACTAATGAACACATGGGTACCAGGTCCCAAGGAATAGCCCTTTCAGCATGTGGGAAGAAGCTGAGCCCTTGAACATCCAGTTCTGGCATCTAGAAGTTGCAAACCTGAAGCCCTGAAAGTGAATGCCAGCACAGTGGGGAGGGGAGCAAGGGTTTCTGATACCAACAGGATGTGGCCAAGGGGCCAGACCCACAGACCCCATGACCCACAAGAGCAGGGCCTGGCGGTCAGGTTGCGCTTAGACCTGAAGCCCTTGGTGGCCAGCCCCATCAGTCCCAGAGCTGGGGAGGGCCCAGGATGGAAGTGGGGCCACAGGCTCTGCCACTCTGGGCACCCACAGGGCAAGGGTTTATGTTTAGAGACTGTGCATGCTGAGAACCAATGACATGGCAGACACGGAGTGACTCCTTGCTTACTCTTTTCTTTGTTTTCCCTGTCTAGAAAGTCTACAGAAACTCTTGGGAACAGACCCGGGCTGGTGGCTACGACTTCCGGTTGGACGCCATCCCGTTCCAGACTGCCCGGGCATCCAGGGAGATCGCCAGTGATGTAAGACCTCATGTCTCTCTGTCTCCCTCTATCACCTATGGGTTTTATCCTGGTTTCCCCAGTTCTGTTGAAAGGCAAACCATCAGGAACCCAAACCAAATGAGTGTTTCAAAGGAAAGAAAAAATAGGCCTTGTTTTCTGGAAGTCAGTTAACATGTGGTGGATTTGCTGATCGGTGGGAAAGGGCCTTCTCTTAGCTGACGTGCAGTAGAATGGGGTAGAAAGAGATTGGGCTTTTCCCCTTGACTGACGTGAGTTCATACCCTGGCTCAGTCACTTAAGAATTGGCTCCGTGGTCTTGGGTGAGTTGCTGAGATTCTCTGAACTCAAATTTCCACATCTGGGAAATAGGGATCTAACACTTGTCTCCTAGGATGGGTGTAGGAATGGAAACAGGATGGTTTAGAGGGTCGTGCACAGAGCAGGTGTTCAAACCACGGCAGCTGTTACCATGGACGACGACGGCCTCCTGACTTCTTGCTGGTCCACAGGGAGACACATACAGAAATCAAGAGCAAGCATTTAGAAAGACTTTGAGCGATCAGACATGTGGCATCCACACCTGTGGCCTGTGGACTCATCCCGAGCAGGGCAGAGGCCAGTTAGGGTGTTTTCAAATGCATGTGGTAGGACTACATACTGGGCTTTGATGGACTGGGTATTAAAAAGCCAACCAGAATGAGGGTGGTCCTTCACTGTAGCTGGTTTGAGGGGCACTGGACTGGGTCCCTGAGAGCCGGAAAGAACCAGAGGGAAAGCAGCTGCTGAGAGAATGGGTGCCTTTCTCTTCCTGCTGGACTATGGATTATAGCAGCAATAATACCGGGAGCCACCACTCAGTGCCAGACAGGACGCTAATCCCCCTTGTCGTGGAATCTGCTCAATATCCCTTAGGGTGTAGGTTCATTCTCCCATTTTATCACATGGGGAGACAGGCTCAGACAGACTCAGTAACTGGCCCAAACCACACAGCTGGGAGGTAGCAGAGGGGGATACAGATGGTAGGTCTACTTGAATCCAAAGCGGTGCCCTTAACCCACTGTGGACTTCCTGTTGAGGATGCTGCAGGGGAGGGGCGGGTACCCAGACCCATCTCTGCTCTTCTGGCCTGCAGTTCCGGTACAAAGAGGCCTTCCTGCGGGACCGGGGCCTGCAGATCGGGTACCGCAGCATCGGTGATGACCCCAGGATGAGGCATGTCCTCAGCGTTGGCAGACTCCAGAGTGACAACGAGTACAAGAAGGACTTTGCTAAGAGTCGGTCCCAGTTCCACAGCCGCCCGGACCAGCCCAGCTTTCTCCAGGCCAAGAGGAGCCAGCAGCTGGCCAGCGATGTGTGCTACAGGCAGCCCCTGCCCCAGCCCACCTGCGACCCGGAACAGCTGGGCCTGAAGCACGCACAGAAGGCCCACCAGCTGCAGAGTGATGTGAGCCGCCCCCACCTGCCCGGCCAATGCACTTTCTTCGGTGCCTCTTCCAGGGACATGGCTTTGACCTCATGTTCATGTTGCCTCTGGGAGGAGCCAGGTTGAGATAGAGCCCAGGGCACCTAATATGTTAGTTCCTAAAGAAATAGTAACAATGACTGCCGTTTATCCAGTCCTTACTGTGGCCCAGGCTGTGGTGCTAAATTCTTTCCAAGCATTGTGCCATCTGGTCCTCACAATGACCCCGTTATTGCCCCATTTCACAGATGAGGAAGCTGAGGCTCAGAAGAGTTACATAACTTATTCGAGATCCCACGGCCAGAAAGAGGCAGACCTGGGACAGGAATGCCGTTGGGTCTGATGTGAGAGCCCAAGCTCTTGATTGCTATGCCAGACTGTTTCCAAGGGGTCTTAGCAGTTACCCAGCCCAGCCCTGGCACTTTTCTCTCTGGGAGGAAACTGAAGCCCAGAGAAGGGAAGTGACTTCTCTAAGGCCCCAGAGCATGTTAAGGTGGGAGCTCGGACTTGAACCAGGTCTCCCCATCCACTGCCCCCCTTGCCGCTCCCATCACTTGAAGGGAAAGATGCCAGGGGAAGTGACAGGCTGGCCAGGCCTACAGCGCACTGGGTCGGGTCTCAGCCAACAGCTCATTCCTCTCATAGCCACCTTTAATCCTCTCTGTGCTGAGGCCAAACCACCCCAAAACCTGACGACATAGTCCTCTCACTTCCCCCTTTGTTTTCACCAAGGTCAAGTACAAATCAGACTTGAACCTGACCAGAGGTATTGGCTGGACCCCTCCTGGCTCCTACAAAGTGGAAATGGCTCGGCGGGCTGCAGAACTGGCCAATGCGAGGGGCCTGGGCCTCCAGGGGGCTTATGTAAGTAGCAAGGCGCAAACCCACCCTGGTCTGCAAGACCATGGGGAAAGGCAAGCTCGGTGTCTCTCTTCCGACTTTATCGTTGGCCAAAGGCCAGCTGGCTCTAAAGAAGTGTGAAATGCATCTTGAGCAAGGTGCCTAATTTCACCGGTCTGAGATGACCAGGCGGCTGACACCTGGGTTAAATGTCCTGCAGGGTTTTCTCTGAAGTCACAGCCATTAGTTTGGCGGAGACGAACCTGCCAGGGCTACATCAATCCTGGGCCGCAGCAGTCCAGGCTGGGCCGCCTGCTTGCTCATTACATTCACAGAAAGGGTCAGGGACTTGCTGGCTACAACAGTCTGGGTTTTGAACCCTACTTTGTTCAGAAGAAAGACACCACATCTAAAGGAGAGATTGGCTTTGCTTCTTCCTCATTCTTGCCTTGAGGATCCTTTTTCTAGAAGAGGGTGGTGGAGGGGAAAAGGGAGGGGTGGGTGAACGTTTTAAATGCTCCCGGGGTATCTTAGACAGCTTACCCTATGGGAGCAGGTTGGAAGCTTCATTTTGACTGAAGGAGGTACGTTTGATTTCTGCAGAGAGGGGCAGAGGTGATGGAGACTGGAGATAATCAGAGGGGGGACGTGAACCCAGATGCCACTGAGATCCTGCATGTCAAGAGGAGGAAGGCGCTGCTGCTGTGAGCCAGTGGTGTCCACCCAGGAGTCTCAGGAGAGACGCTGGAGAGGACACGTGCACGCCAGACACACACCCAGGTGGCTTCAGCTCGGGCGAGCTGTGAACACACCAGCCCGTGCTCCGATCTGCCTTTACTGAAATGACAACTCTGTGAAAGCCAGCGGCAAATGCTGTATTTTTTGGTCCCGTCTCTAATACCTGGAGGCGGAAGGCTGGGTCTGTTGTGGACCTTAAGTGTCTGGGGTGAGGAATAAAGATGCCAAGGTGACTCCAACCGATGCTGAGTGTTCTGAAATCCCGCATTTACAAAGGTCCAAGGTGGAGGCAGTCAGTGAACACTGGTTTTCCAGAAGATACCATTGTTCGAAAGGAAGCAAACAATATGTATTTCAGATCGATTCTGCCAGTTCCTGGGTGACTGGGGAGGGAGCCTGATGAAAATGGTGGAGGTGCTGGTCCGGGACGCCCCAGGCGGCAGTAGCACTCCCTGCTTTGAGCATGGAGCCCTCGCTGTGTGGCATCCTGGGGGCTCCAAGGGATGTTCATCTGCTGCCCGTGAGGCCTCGCTTTGTCTGAGGTTCCAGAGACACCTTAGAAACTTTGCTCCCTTTGGATAGTGGCTTTGATCCAGTTCAGGAATTTGGTAACTTGGGTGTAGACCCCTGGCTTCTTCCCACATTCCTGGCCCCAGCTCACTATCCCATAGATGTAGTAGGTCCCATCCTTCTCACAGGTCAGAGGGCCTCCAGAGTCACCCTAAGGGAAGAAGATCAGCTTTGTGAGTCAGAATCCACTAGGAGACACGCCACCTCCTAGGAGGGTATGCCAGTGGGTGATGGGCTGGGCTGCTCTGGAAAGCCTTGTCAAGACTCTTCTTATGACTCACGAGACTCAAGGCTTCGGAGGTAGAGAAGCAAATACCAGCCCAGGCCCCTGAGTCAGCAAGGCCTTGGCAGAGGGGTGCCAGGGCTGGGGCCACAGTGCCATGGCCACAGCCTCACATCCAGGCTCAGTCATGACTATTGGTTACTCAGGTGTTATAACTGGGAGTCTCAGGTGCCCTTGACTTGTTCCAGCAGAGACCTGGGGGCCGGTGCCCAGTTTGGATAGAGAGCCCTTCCAGGACCCAAAGGCACACACAGGGTGGGCTGGGTGGGGCTCAGAACTAGCATGGCTTAGAGGTCACTGTGGCTTACAGGGTTAGATCTCCTGGGTTCCAAATCAGGCCTACCACCTGCTAGGCAGCTGGGCCTCAGTTTCTCACACTGTAAATTGTGGATAGCAGCAAAACATTCCCCCTACCCCCAGGGTTCTTGGAAGGATTAAGGTTTGTAAAGCACGCAGGACAGTGACTGGTTTATATTCAACCTCCAATCAAAGTTGTGAGGAAGATGACGGCTCTCAACCACATGCTACAACCGATAGGATTTTTAATGAGGTATTTCTTTTCATCTTAGCCATGGCCTTATGATTTATGGATGCATTAATTCCATCTCATGGCACAGGCACCTGAGATTGGAGAATTATTTCGAATATTGTTACTCCCAAATTGATACACTGAAGCCTAACCCCCAATGTGATGGGATCAGGAGGCGAGGCCTTTGGAAGGTGATTAGGTCGTGAGGGTGGAGCATGGGATTCACACCCTTGTTAAAGGGACCCCGGGGAGCTAGCTCTTTCCCCCAACCATGTGAGGATATGACAAGAAGTTGGCCGTCTGCAACCCGGCAGAGGGTTCTCTCTGGGACCCAACCACACCAGCCCGCTGATCTCAGACTCCCAGCCTCCAAAACGGTGAGACGTACATTTCTGTGGTTTAAGTCCCCCAGTCTACAGTCTTTTGTTGTAGCAGCCTGAGCTGACTCAGCCATTTGGTGACTGATAAAGGTCACAAAGTAAAAGGCAGAACCAGGTTTTAAACCCACAACTGTCCATTTCCAGAGTCTGTGAGTAAAGCCCTTGCAAATTCCTAGGGAATCAAAGAAGCTGCTTTCTTCCTCATCTTCCAGAGGCTTAAGGCAAACTGTACCCATCTGCCCATGTCCCTCTTTTGAGTAGGTGGATATCAATGGCCCCTTGGGAAGGGACAGAGGGTTATAGAGCCACAACCATGATTATCCATCCCAAAGTTGGCTCAAGTCCAGAAGGTGATTGTTGGGTCCCTTTGTAGGGAGAAGTCAGAACTTGCATGTGGCTATGCTGGGGTTTTCAGGTGGGTGGTGTATGAGCACAATAACCAGGATTTTCCAAACTGGGGTATTCCTGGGAGTCTGGGAAGGACATTTTCTGGGTGATGTGACTTCCCCAGGGAGAGGGACTGTGGGAAGTGGGCTTTGACTTGGGGCAGAGGATTTAGGTCACTTTGGCACCATTAACAGAGCCACCCCTCCATCCCCTTCCAGCAGCCTCTGAGTCACCACAGACCTGAGCAGCTTGGGCTTCCAGAAAGTCCTAGACTGTGGGGGCTGATGGGCAGGGCCTCGGTTAGTTGTGGGCACAGAGGGGCTGCTCAGAGAGGCCTCGCTTGCTGAGGCTAACCAAGCCTCTCTCTTCCTCTCTCCCTCCCTCACATACACATTTAAATCTCAGCAATTTGTTAGTTAACATTGTAAATTCTCTGGGCTTCTTATTGTTCTCCTAGCCACTGATCTTCTGGGCAGTTCTCTGCTTATTGGGGCTTCAGACATGCTGCCCAGCTCTGTGGCCAGAAGCGCCACCTTCACCTTTAAACCCCGTGGAGCAAGGCTTAGGTATCTACAGACCAGGATTGGTCAAGTTCCTGATCTCCCACTTACCATCCTGGTGCTTTGGCCAAGATGACAGTGATAATGACGTCCCTTTGAATAGGGTGTCATGAGAATTAAATTGAGCACTGCAGGCAAAGTGACCACTCTGGTTATTGTGCTGACTCATCCTGGATTGATATGGTTCAGATGTGACAGAGACCAGGCATGCCCACCTATGCCTGCGCTTCATGGCAGGTGGGGTGGTCCTGAACCTGCCTCCCAGCTCAGGGCTCTAAGGTCCCTCTGTGCCCAGAGTAAGGTCCCACCAGTCCCTTGTTCCCCAAGTGCCATGCAAGTCTCTACCTGGCAGGTGTCATGCCCAGGCTTCTGAAGGTTTCCTGCACAGATCATGGTCTCATCAAGCATGCGGTTATAGAGTTGACGGGAGTTGCACACAGTGTTGGCGATCAGCTTGACTTTGGCATCCAAGAGCTGTCGGGACCCTTCCCCTGTGGGGCAGAGAGAAGAGCTGGTCACTGTGGGGATTAGGGCGGCCCCCACCCCACCAGAAGCCACCAGTTCTGAGCTCAGGAAGGAAGGGTTTTTCCAGGGGACCGGCAGAGAAGCCCTGCCTGTCAAGGCAGGGGGCTCTTGGCCCACAGCCTTCACCGTGGCTTCCCAGACCTTTGATGCTGTGCTGATCACAGCGGAGCAAAGTCATTTTTCCCTCCTCTGCCTCCCCAACTAGGCCAGGAGGTCAGGAGGGCAGGGAGGGTGTCTTACACCCACCATGTTTTAATTTCCTATGCCTAGCAGAGGGTTGGCATGTAGAAAATTTAATTATTTACTTTTTAATTTATTGATTTGAGAGGGAAAGAGGAAGGGGGAGAAGGAGAGAGAGACAGAAAGAGAGACACAGAGAGAGAGAGAGAGAGATTGATTTGTTGTTCCACTTTATGTATTCATTGGTTGATTCTTGTATGTGCCCTGGCTGGGGATCAAACCCACAACTTTGACATATCAGGATGATGCTCTAACTAACAGACCTACCTGGCTAGAAAATGCTTAATGCTAATGAATTTCCCTGGTTGAACATCTCAATTACCCACTTCCCAGAGCAGACATTTCCTCCCCTGAATAGCCTCTAGTCTGCTCAGTCCGCTTCGGTCAGCACACGGATGGTGCAAGGGTGGGATGGACTAGAGTGAAGACGGCTACCAAAAGGGTTAACCCTAGACCTAATTAATTAACCAGGAATCTTCTTTCCTCCAAAGCTTTCTGACAAATTCATATATTACATGTCACTTTGTTATGAATACAGGCTTATTTAAAGCGATTCCCACTTTCCACTATTAAGGATGTAATTTCTGGGGAAGAGAAATCTATCTTGAGTAGTTGAGAAAGACTTAAGATACACTTACTTCTGGGTTTTGTATATTAGAAGCTAGAATCTTATCAGTACTGTGAGGAAAGTAACCCTTTGGTTACTTTCTTGGATAAGACAAACCCTAGAGACGAATCAAAAGTCTGGTTTAACAAAACTTTATAACACATCTACTAAGATCAATGCACTGTTAGAAAGGCAAAGATGAAGGAGATCTGACCCCTCTCTCCAGGGGCTGACTTCACCAACATCTCTGCAGAATTCTATCATCTCCTGTTACCATGATTCTAAATCTAGGAGGTAAGTACGGTTATTGGAAAACTAAAACTCAGATGTCCAGGTGACAAAGCCTAGAATCTAACACATCTGACTCCACTATTCACCTTCTTTCCAATGTATCCTCTTCCCAGTCCACCTAGGGAAGGTGAAAGGTCTCCATGCTTGATGGAAGTCAAGGATCCAGCGGTAGGAGCCAGGGACAGGGGTGGAGATCAGGGAGCACTCCTTAGGGGTGATGAGATTTAACTAGGGCTGGAGAGATGGGGCGATCTCTTTCTTTTGATACTACATGTTGACTGTAATACTGATTTCAAGTTCAGAATGGCAGCTGAGTTTGACCCTGTCGTTTCTAGTTAAAGCAACTCACCTGAGTCTAAAGAGATACATGGCCACACTCACCTGTTTCTGTAACGCCCCAGCCAGAGATGTGGCACTCAGTCCCAAAAGGAAAGGGACCATCAGGCAAACATACAGTCTTCACATATTTGGATTCCAGAGCACAGTGACCATTCACTGGCTTCAGCTTGAGCAGAGCTAGGTAGAGAGAGAAAAGGTGAATGGGTGATCCTATCCTCTTTGTCAAAGAAGCGTCCACTTCAGCTTAATTAGAAGGGGTTTGTAGCAAAGCCCCACAAGTCAATGCTTGAAAAACGTCTTCCTCCACCATTTCATTCTTTTAACTTCTACCTGGGAGGAGTAACACTTTAGGCTGAGAGTAACACCATACATAACAGTTGAGTTTGAAATCATTTCTAATTGATTTTAAAAACAGCATTTAAGAGGGACAATAAATATATTGAGGAAGGAGAGAGCGTGAGAGGTACCATGAATGGAACCTCTGAGCAGTAAGCAGCTTAGGGGCGAGGTGTGCACTGGGACTCATGCACATGCTGTCACTCAACACCCAGGAAGCTGAGAGTCGTATGCCAGCGTTCCCATTTTGTAGGAGAGCAAACTGAGGCTAAAAGAGGTGAAGTTGGGTGGAAAGTGGTGAGGCTGGAATTCAAGGCTGAGCTCTTTCCACGACACAATGTTCCTAGCGTCTCTTCCCCTCAGTTTAAGAGCTTGTGCACATTTATCCACAACACTAACCTTTAAGAACTAAAAAGCTCTGGAATAAACTCTCTACCTTATAGGGTCTATGAGGAACTAAACAGAATCGAACCTTAGCTTTCCATAAGCAGAGAAATCCACCCAGGACAAGACCCATGGGAGATCCATGCTAGAAGAAACTTGCCAATATCGTTGTGAGGAATCTCGTCTGTTTCATGATAGTGGCTGTACTTGAATATCCCCGCCACCCCGAAGGTCTGCTCATGGGATTCTGTCTTCATCAAGTCCTGGTCCCCTAGCACCACCTTTAGATTCTTGGCTTTTATGCTGCAAAGGAAAGTAGCATGGTCAGGAACCAGTCCTGGGACTTGAGAGACTGGAGCCAAGCCCAGGCTCTGCTTCTGATCAACTGTGTGACCTTTGACAAATGATCTGACCTTCTGCAGCCTAGATTACAGATCCTCATTCTGTAATTGTCATCCTGTTCACAGAATTCTGCTGCGTGGTCCAAATGAGGCAACATGAGGAAGCTCTTTCACTGATGGAATGGTCTCTAAGGGTAAATGGAAGCTGTAACCTGTATCCCATGTTTCCTGGGAGACCTCTCAGTCCCCCTGGGTTTTTCTAAAGAGTGGCCAATGAACATTCTGAACAAACATTCTTGGTAGATGCTAATGTTTGCATGTTTGTCTTCTCTTGAGGAATACCTCCTAGAATCCTGGAAGAAATTTCTTAATAACAGGGAGGGCTGGAAGACCTTCAAGGCCACCACAAAAACCTGGGTTACCTGGGACCAGCCCTGGCCATGACCTTAGAGGACTCAGGGTAGGGTAGTGATTCTTCAGGCTCCCCAGTGGGTTCTGGTTTCTCTGAGACACATGGGACTGGAGACACCTGACCCAGGAGGCTCACTGGTGATGGCACCGGATGGGAGCACGTTATTATTTTTTTCCAGGGCAGGACCAAAGAGGTTAAGAATCAGGGAGATCTGGGTTTGCATCCCACTCACTTACTTATTTACCGTGTGAGTTAAGCCCAGATACTGAACCTACCCAAGTCTCGGGGTCCACATTTATAAACCAAGAGTAATAGATAACTCACTGCACTAATATTTACTGAGCACTTGCTCTGCATGGAGACCTGTTTTAGGCATTGGGGACACTATATTTAATAAAAAATAAAAGGCCCTGTCCTCCCTCAGCCCATGTTCTGGTAGACCCTTTTGAGGACTAAATGCTATAAATACATGGATTCAAAGGTAAGCATTCTGGACGTGGTAGCTCATTTCCACCTGGTTTTAAGGAGCCATCTTTGTGCCTTTGGAGAGCCACAGATCTGCCAGAGCTCCGAGATGCTGCTCACATGGGAAGTGAAGAACACCCCCACGGTCTCAGTCACCCTGGCCTCTGCCCCCCGCAGGTACCTACTTAGTGCAGTGGGCGGCAGTAAGCACCCAGCAGGGGTGGATCAGCGACCCCCCGCAGAAGTGGCCTTTGGGCATGAAGGTGGTCAGCGGCAGCGAGGTCTGCAGGGACACCTGCCACGGGTGCTTGCCCGCTGTGCTCTTAAAGCCTCCGTAGATCCTCTTGATTTTTCTCTCTGTGACCTCAGTCTTCCCGCATGTGTCAAAGCCTGGAAGCTTGGTCAGGGACTCCCCGGGTCCTTCCTCTGGGTCGGTAATGTCTGTGGGACACAAGAAAGACAAATCACGCTATTCACCCCCCCTGCAGGTCCTCAGAAGGACCTCGTTAGGGGTATGACTCTGAGTCCAGCAGCTTAGCAACTGTCCCGAGCTAAGAGACTGGTGCACACAGGGTGGGTATGTGGTACACACATACTTGTTTACTGCATTGATTCATATAAAGTAGGTCTATAAAATTAACAATGGTGATGTTGCTTTTTCATTTTTATTTACATGTATACACACACAAAGATGTATATGTAAATACATAAATCTGTCACATAGTGTGTACTTAGCTAGTCATTAATACACACATAAATTTGGGAGTTCTTTAGCATGTAGGGAAAGATGTCCAGATGAAGTAGAATGGGGGAAATAAGACATTCGCAAAGGAATCTGTCATACAAAGTGCTAAGCTGTAAGGGCGGTGCTGGTTCCATTCTCAGGAGTTTGTAAGGAGGGGGAGAGAATACAGCACTTGGGAGATCATGAAGGACTTCCTGGAGGAGTGGCTGCTTGAGTTCACTCTCAAAGAATGGTGGACTATGGACAAGAGCAGCTATGAATGCAGTTGTACAGACAACAGTGACTGTAAGAGCAAAAGCTCAGGAGTGAACCTGTCCAGGGAGGCAGTCCCACTGATCGGGAGGAGGGGGTGCATTGTTCCAGATGTGGGTGGAGAGGTGGGTTGCACACCCTGGAAGGAAGACTGTGAGGCTGGGTTCAGGCAATTTTGCATACTGAGAGGCTTTGGGGCCCAGCCAGTGTTTGAGCACCACTGTGCACCCAGAGCCTGGCATAGTTCCTGGAACACAGCAAACAGTTGATGAATATTTGCCAAGTGCACTGACTTGGAGTCAGGAAATGTGAATTTACAGTTGGACCACTGCTCCGAATTTACGAAGGTGTTCAGGCCTGCTCAGCATCCCAAGAGGGGAGCAAAGAGCAGAGGATGGGGCAGTTGGGTCGCCACTGGGGTGGGGACTGGTAAAGCAGGTGTGCTGGGACAACAGGGGTGGGAGAGGTGCGGGACCAGGAGCATCTGTCTGTGGATCCACATCCTACCCACGACCAGGGTTCTAGACAGCCACGGTCTTACCTAGGGCTGAGCAGGCTGAGACATCACAGTACTCCCATTTCACCTTTGCATTATTTACTTTAATGAAACACCAAGGCTTTTTGTCTCCATCTGGGTTTCTAAAAGATAAAATAAAATAAAATAACCCAAAGTCAAGACTTGATAAACCCACTGGACCTCATTACAAGACCTTTGGGTAGGAGAGAAACAAATTCTGGTGTGCCCCTTGAGATCATATATTGACTCTGGCATATTAGGATGCTTATGGGTTTTTTTTTTTTTTTTTTTTGCAAAACTTTAATTTCCAGAGGAGAATCTCAATTACCAGGAAGTAGCTCGTAAGTCTTAGGCCAGATCCATAGGACACCTCAAATTGTTTGTAGGAAAAGAAATGAGATCGCTGTTGAAGATGCGTCTTTGTCAGGAATGTGAAATAGACATAGAAACACGGTAAGAGGAGGGCTCCTTGGCCCAAACTCCCAGTTCCATGCACAGGAAAGGCTACTGAGGGGTCACCCTGAGGACAGCCCCATGAAGGGAACAGCTCAAGGGAGTGAAAGTGGAAGACAACATGTGTTGTGTGCAAGGGAACCCTCCTGCTTATTGGAACCAGTTTAAAGCCATACAAAGAATTCCTGCCCCTTATAGGCAGATCAGAAATGCCCTTGGCCTTGACTAGGCAATGAGCAGGGAGAGGAAGCCAAGAGAATGGCCTGGAGGCACCGGAATGGGCAGAAGGGAACTTGTCGCTATCTTCACTTGGGAACACCTGAACACCCTTGTGGCAGAGACCACAGTGCTCACCAGGCACCCTGCTTTCTCCTCTAGATTTCCCTCTTGAAGTTATGGGGGACATTGTGACTATTTTTGGCCAGTGAAATATGTGTGCAGAGATGACAGGTCATTTCTATGTTGTGGTAGTAAAAACAAAGCAAAAACTCATGCTCCATTTTTTCAGTTTCTCTTTTTCTTTCCCTTCCTGGGTATTTGAGTTACTTTGCAGAGCAGAATCCTCCTACCCCACCACCAACCCACATGACACATATTGAGAAATAAACGCCAATGGATATAAGCCACTGAGGTTTGGGAGTTGTCTATTACAGCATCATAACCTAGCCTGTCCTGTGTTCTGTCTCAAAGTTTCTAAGCTGGCCCAGGAAAACTTGGAGCAGGGGAAAGAGCCAAACCAACCCTTACACTGACATGCAGCCGAGTCTGAGCTTAAGGAAGAAGGTAATTTTTACCTGCAGAAGTTGTGCTCCCCAATCCCATGGGCCTCGGCATCCTCCATAAA